>VXAZ01004120.1:223933-249697 GCA_013399875.1 Gymnorhina tibicen | reverse complement strand
GCCCCGCCCGCCGCAGCCAATGGCGACCCGCGGCGCCCGGCCGGGCTGAGCCGCGCCGAGGGGCCGGCGGTGGGCATCGCACCTGGGGGGACAGCATCCCTGACGCTGATGCCACACGAGTTACCGGACCTGCCGCCGGTGCACCAACTGGCCGTCCCTGCTTCCTTCCCGCGGAGAGTGGGAGCAGGTGGCTTGCACCCTCGTGGGGGGGCCGCGCTGGTGACATCTCCTGAGTTCCAGGGGCCAGGTGGCACCTCCGCTCCGTTCCAGCTGGGCAGGCTTCAGAGCTGCTGCTGCAGCCCGGCCCAGCACCAGGGACCTGCAAAGCCGGTAGGAGATGGGCCCAGTGGAGATTTGCTCAGACTTCCCATCTTCAGTGCCCACCCCACACTTAAGCCTCTTGCCTGTCCCTCCCAGGTCAGGCCAGAAACAGCAGTAGCTACAGTCACCCAGCTGGTTAGGGGCAGGACAGAGATGCTTCAGGCAGTTGCTCCCGTGAAGAAGCAGAGAGCTGGGCATCCTTGCAGAAAGCACGAGGATCGATGCGTAATTTAGTTAGGCTTGACTCAGCAGGAGATGCAGCCAGTGGAGAGGGGGAAATTTTCCACTTTGTCCTAACTGTTTGGCATAGTGATCATTTGGCACAACTTGTGAGGGAGGGGGCATGGATGCCTGGCACATCAGATGTACTGGGCTGCCCCTGAGGCCTGGGGGAGCCATGGGAGATGGGCAGGGCAGCCTATCGCTCCCAGGGGAAACAGGCAAAAAAAAAAAATAGCCCAGGGGGATTAGACTGAGCAAGCGTTCCTGTGATAATAGCTCAGAGGTGGGAGCTAGGGCTTTCTTCCCACATTGCTAATCACTTACCCAGCACTCTGAGCGTCTGAGCCCTGCTGTTGTGCCTCCAAGCTGGAAGGTGGGGGCCCATCCTACCTTCCTCCCCCGAGGACCCGACTGCATTGTCAGGCTTAATTCATTAACATTTGTGACGTGCTCTGGGCTCCTAGGCTGGAAGGCGGCACAGATTTGGCTCGCTCCTGCAATTGCTAAGCAGTGCTGGTGAGAAATGCCCTACTGTCAGCCAGTGAAGCACAAGGTTAAGCTAAAAGAGTAGGGAAGATGGGGATGAGCTAAGGCTCCACAAAGTGATCAATCATGTAAAGGTCAAATCCACATCTGAAATGCAACAGACAATCAGCGGTGAGTGAGATCCCAGGGGGCCTGGGCTGAAATCACACTGTCAAGAGAAAAGCAACTTCTCAAGAGCTAAACAAAATATCACCAGCTCCAGGATGTCCTGCTTCCACCTCCTTCCTTGCTGCATGGGCAGCTGCCTTCATATGGCCACAGGAGTTCAGGTCCAAGCCTGCAGATGTGGGCATTTTTGGGCACAGCATTATATGGGTTCTTATATGCCTGGCATGGCTCCGTGCCTGATCAGGGGGACATCACAGCTGGAGAGCTGGGCAGCCCTGCTTGTAGAGTATAGTTCTCCAGGGGAGCTTTCAGAGACAGGGGAAAGGGTTTCCAGCAGCAGTGCTGGTAAGGCAGCACTGCCTTAGTTCCAGCAGCAGTGCTGTGCAGGGCATAGTGAGGCACTGGCAGTGAGGGGGATGTGATGCTCAGCTGTGAAAGCTTTTCAAGTGTTTTCATTGCTTCTGCATAAAACTGGGACTGTTTACATGTATTATCTAGTAGCAGATAAAGTTCTCGTCTGACTCAACCTGCCACACGCTCTCAGGCATCATGCTGCATTTGTCTTGGGACTCCCTGCAGCCAGAGATGAGGGGAGTGCTAAGGCTTCCTGTTGGTCTATTCCTGATGCTGTCTTCAGAGTGACAGGGGATGGTGGCCTTGTGCCCCTGCAGCCACCTAGGTCCTGCCCTACTGCCCCAGTTCCCTGGCAGCGAGTGCTTTGGGTGAGAGCCACCTCCAGCTCTCCAGCTCTGAAGTTCATGGGGTAGCAGCCTGTGCTATCTACCCAGGCAGGCTTGGAAGAGTCCCCAGGACCTTTCTTCTGTGGTGCCGGAGCTGCCCAAGACCCAGCCTTGAGCTTCGGGAAGCTCCTGTGAAGCCTGCCAGCCCTTCCCCTCCCCGTACCCTTAGGAAATGCGTGTGCTCCTGGAGCGCTAAAATTAGCCAGCCAGCTGTGCGGCACGCTTACACAGGAGCCTCAGTCCCCAGGCACAGCCTGCCAGCCAGGTCTGCCATGGAAGAAGCATCCTGCTCGGGGTAACAAGGCTAATGCAGGCTGACACAGAGAGAGCAGCAGGAGAGCCTTTCCCCATTTGTCTGCCCCTGAGCCCGTGCAGGGACCAAAGCACCAAGCAGCCAAAAGCGGTGGGCAGAAGGGAGAGTTTCTTCTCTGGATGAGCTGGCTAAGGCTGCCCAGGAGAGGGAGGCACAAGTTCCCCTTGCCAGTCCTCTCCCCAGCACAAGCCAACAGCCCTTTCCCCACCTCACCTGCCCCAGAATCCCACTCCCACTTGCATGGGCAGGGGGTTTCCGAAGCGGAGTGGTGCTTCAGGTGAGGAGCTGCAGCCTGCCCTGCCTGAGGTTCCTCACACTGTCTTTCACTCCCCCTCCCCAGCATGGCTCCTGTACAGAGGCGGCTGAAAAGCAGCGGTGGGAAGTACCACAGCTGCAGAGGGAACAGGCCATTTTTAGCAGAGCAGCCTCCCGGCTGCTGGGCTGCAGGCAGAACTGTGCGGAGCTGTGCTGCAGCACTGCAGCCTCCCTCCACTTCCTTACTCCCAGCAAAGGTCTTGGCCCCTGCCCATGAGAGAAAGCCTGCAGCTTCATGGCACTTCCTTGCTGTCCTATTTCCCTCTGTCTGGGATCTGATGTGGTAACTGGATCTCATGTTTGAACTGCTGGTGCTTTGGGGGGCAAAGTTTAATAGGGAAATGCCTCAAAAGTGTGGGCACCCAACCATGGGGCAGTGAGGGATGCAAAGGGAGCACACCAAGAAGTCTTCAGAGCTCAGATACCAAGGTGCAACAGCACTGAAGGGCTGGGGTTCAGGGTTCACATTTCATATGTTGCCATCCATTTTGCGTGCTTAAAGCCTTTTCTGGAGCTGGGTTTAAAATTAGAGGAGAATTTTTCCTGAGTAACTCCTTTTACTGGCGAAGTGTGGGCTGAGAGGGAGGACAGCCCTATTGAGAACTGCTGGTAACCCCTTAATGATGGGGTGAGCGACACAGCCAGGAATAGACCCACAAAGGCTGAAAAGGGAGCTCAGCTTTTTACCCTCTGTTGCCTTTTTTCATCAACCACCTCCCCCCCGTTGTGACTCCAGCACCCTGTGGAAACCCATCTTCCACATCACGAGTATTTGCCAACTGTAACGCTTCACCAAGAGCAGCGGTTTCTGCCTGGCAGAACCCCATGGGAGCTAAGCCTATTCCCAGGGTCTGAGACGGGGAGACAGCAGCTCAGAAAATCCTCCTGAGAGCAGGCAATGCCAGAGAAGCACAGTAGTCCAAGGCCAGAGGTGCTTGCTGAACACTGCTCTCCCTGACCAAGGAACTGGGTCAGGCAGGGAGAAGGCAGGAGTGCCCCAGTCACACCAGTGTGGTGAGTTCCCAGATCCGAGGTTTTAACCTCCAGCCCACTCTCCCCATCACAATGCCTTGCCCATATCACCTCTGCCACCAAAGATGGCTCCAGTCCCAGGGCCTGGCCAAAGTTTTGGGCCCCAGTGCTTCAGGGGGTCAGAAAGGGCTGAGTACCACAGGACTGATGCCAGGAAGCCTCTGGCTGCAGCTGGGCAAACCAGCCCTAGTAAGGTGCCCCATGTGTGCTCCCTTGCCTGCAATACAGCCACAGCAACAGCAATGAGGCAATCAGAACCCCAGGCAAAGCTCCAGTGTCCTCCTGGGAGAATGGAGCAGCCCATGTTCCCCTCAGCAAGGCAGGAGCACAACTTCAGGCTCAGGTACCATCACTGTTCTTGCATGTTAATGCATCTTGCATTCATAGCATCTCAGGTAGCCCTCCATGTGATCCAGCCCAAAGCTCTTACTTCTGCTCCTGCTGCATGGCCAGCCATGGAGAACAACCAAATTTACCTTGAGCAGCTCCTTGGGGAAGTCAGTACCTCCATTGAGTCCCTCCAAGTTGCCAATGAAGTCGGAGCAGGACATTCTCTTCCCAATGTTCTGGGGGAGTCAGGGGGAGAGAAACATCAGGATTACCTTTGGGACAGAGGTCATTGCTGGCTGGAGCAGGTCCCACAGCCCAGGAAGAGACACCCCATCTCTGCAGAGGGATGAGGGACCAGCCAGGTCTCTGGAAGGCTGCTTGAAGGTATGGGGAAGCTGCTGGCTTTGCAGAGACTCTAGGAGTTTTAAATAGCCTCCTTTTTGAAAATTGTGTGCTCCCTGCTCCCAATGGCAGCTGGTTTTGGAGTCTCATTCCCACCTTCTTTCCCTGTTCAGTTTTCTTTTCTGTCCTCATTCTACCTCTACATCTTTCAGCTCAGCAAGTCTCCTTCAAAGCCCCGCTCTCTCCTTCATCAGCCCCTCCTCTCTTTTAGCCTTTCTCCTCTCTCCTCACCAAACATGTTAGAGGTGATAGCTCTCACAGGCCCAGGGTCCCATGCCTCCTGCTCATATGGAACTGTTCTCACTCTTTCCCCAGCACCTACAGCTTCAGGGTGGTGGGGTCAGACAGGGGACAGACTGGGACAGTGGCAGTGGTAACTTACATGTCCATGCAGATCTGTGTTTAGCAGCATCAGGGCGCACGTGAGGGTGTGGGCTCCATCTGCAGCACAAGCACAGGACAGTAATTAGAGCCCCCAGCTCAGCCCTGCAGCTGGTGCTCCAGTGCCTCAGCATCTTAGGAAGGATACTCCAGGATGTCTCTGAGCCTCCATGACATCACTGAGCCCCCTCCTCCCACCCTGGGCACAAGAGGACACAGCAGTCACAGCAGTAGGTAGGAGGCCACTGGTCCCAAACCTGAGCATACAAATTCCCTTCCTGCAGCCCCTATAGCCAGGCAGTGATGCTGTAGCTAATCCTGCAGAGCTCCTAGCATGGCAAGGTAGGACCGACACAGCCTCTGCCAGCCAGGCAGCCCAAATATCACCTGTCCCAGAGCCAGCCCAGAGCAGACACAGCATATGAATGCACACAGAAGAGGTACAAAGACATGAAATAGTACAAAGTGGGTTTCTGTGCTCCCCAAATCTCAGGCACACAAATTTCCTCACTTAGATATTCCCTGAGCTGAGGGTCTGAGAGCTGGGATCTATTTGGTGAGGAGTGTGCTGTGTGCCTCTTGCGCTAATGTGCTCAAGGTCAGAATTAAGAATGGGTTGAGCCCTAATTATGCATCATCCAACCAGAGCAGGCTTTAAAAAAAAAAAGAATCTAAATCATCTGTCATTTGAGGGAAATGACATACTGGGGCTATCTTCTAAGGCATCAGTATAGGCTCTTTGCCTGCTCTCTAGTTTCAGTTTGAGCACATTCACCGAGCTCACAAACACATAGGGTCCCCTGAAACACACACCTCCCACAGACACGCACATTTCCTTACCTTCTGAAGAGATGGAATTGGGATTACACTCATAGTAGCGCTGGGAAAAATGAGCCAGCACTCGCTCTCGCTCTTGCGTTTCTCCCATCAAGGCCAGCTCTTTTAGAAAGGACCTGAAAAAGCAGCAGGAGCAGCAGCATTGGTCACACATGAAGCCCACTACAGTTTCTGCAACACACCCTGTGCAGGAATGGAGCTGTGCTTTCTGGTTTGGAGACGTTCCTGTGTGCTGGATGAAGCCCTGCCTTTGCGCATCCTTCCCTCCCTCCAAACCCACTGTGGGACTCTCCTCCAAGCCCACAGCACCATATCCTGCTGGCACATCACAGAGACCTACAAACAGTCCCAGGAGCTACACTGGGAAAGGAGGTGGGTGTAACAACAGAAGGATTTGAGTTCAAGACCTGGAAACCCAGGCCTAGGTGAACCTCACTGTCATTCAACCACACTGACCACTGAGTTAAGACCAGGAGTGTTTTTTCTTGGTTGTATGGCCGAGAGACCATTTTGGAAATCACCCTCTCCTATTTAAGAGGTAAGAGGATCTCCAGGTGGGAGTCATGGGGTGTGCCTGCTCCTGCAGATCTCTGTGTGGTTGTAGAGCTGCAGAGGGCTTGGTCTGTTGGGACCCCACTCTGGTGGCCACCACACACACACACGTAACACACATTCAGCTCTGACCTGAGAGCCTGATCCAGACTCATCCCTGTGAACACAAAGAACTTCAGATATTCCCCTGCCACCATCCTGCTGAAGTCGTTGCTGAAATAGAAAAGGGGGAGGGTGAGAATGGGATTGACCAAACTGTGGGGACAGCCAAAAGCATACAGAGGTTGGGTGGATTCTACTGGGAGCTCCCCAGGGTTGCAAGAGGTGTGCCAAGGACAGAGACACCCCACGCTCCCATGAAACTCAGAGAAGTCACCCGCAAATTCACTGTGAATACTGGGCGTGTAAGAGAAAATCAAGAAGCTATAGCGGGAAGAGCCCATGAGAGGTCAGCTAGCCACCCCCCTGCCCCAACACCTTATTGAAGCATCCAAGATGCAGTCATGGTAGGAAGGTACAAAAATCTGGATGTCTTCTAGGTTTTAAGACCTTTAGAGGGAACACCTGGTGCAGATGTACCAGTCACAAGGAGTGGATTTTGAGGTCCTGCCAGCAGTTCCTTGCCAGCCTGGTGCCCCACAAGGGCAGCAGCTGCGGGTGTGGTGCGGGTGCAAGCAAGCTCCTTGCAGAATGCAATATTCCTTCCAAATACCCACACTTACTTCTTCCCCAAGTGGCGAGCCACATCTGCTTTTTTAAAGCCATCCAGGTTGTAGAGCCTCTTGGCCAGGCGTTTGGCAGCCTCCAGGTCAGCCTTGTGTCCATTGGAAAGGGTGTCCGTGCTGCCCAGGGCTAGGTGCTCCACACTGTCCATCTCCGACTCTGAGTCTGAAACCAGCTGGCTCTGGGGGCGGTCGCTGCAATGGGAAGGGACACTCCACATTAGCCTGCCTACAGATCCTCTCCCTGTTCAGCTTCTCAGGAAATGCATGTTCCTCACCTTGCTTTGGAGACTAGCTACTCACTGCTGGGACCCAGGATGAACTGCACTGGTCAGAGACACTCTGATGTCAGCTAAGGGAGTGAAGGGAAAGTGTGGGAATGTAGGTCTGGGAGGAGAGGTGGGGTGATGGTGAAGCACCAGTGACTGAGTGACTGGACCAAGGCACTCAAACCAACATTCATACTGGATGTGGAAGGAAAGGACAACTACTCTGAAGTCCCCCACTTTGAACCTGTGAAACTGTATGTGTGGGCTTAGGCTCTGCCAAGCTCAGCTGTAGCAGGGACTTGGAGCAGAAACATGTGCACATCACATGCTGTCCTACAGCTCCATACTCATTTTTTAATGTGGACAAACTCCTCGTGCTGCTCTCAAGTGCAGTTTCTACCCAAGACAAGACAACTATAATTCCTTCATTCGCCTTTTCCTACCCACAGACTTCAAAGCACTAGACAGACTAGCAAAGCCAAAGCACAGAGGGTGAGGATGAAGGAAACCCCCCCAGCCTTCCAGCTCACAGTTGGGTGCACTGTCTTCTCCAGACTGCCCATCAGCTCTCGGCCCACCACACCTTAAATGGCCATGCTAAGAGACACTCTTGGCTTGGCCCCTGAAGCAATCTGACTCAGCTGTGCAGAAGTTATCCCAACCAAAAGCTGGTTGAATCTAATCAACAACAAACGTTAAACAACTCTGACCTCGCCCAAATTTTCTGGCAGCCCTTGCAATGTTCCAGTCTGATTTATTTTTAAAAGTCTCTAATTGAGTTTTAAGAGGCCTGCTCTCCTGAGCCAATTACCCAGGCCAATCTCCTTGAGGCTCTGCTTTTTTCAAAAAGGACGAGCCTCCTCCTGCTCAGCACTGCCTGTCCCAGGGGAGCCCTTCACAATACTGACAGGCTGCCTCATGCCCCAGGGGGCTCTCAGGTGCCATCCTCTCCACCCTCCTGTCACCCCCAACCAGCATGCAGCAGGAGAAGCTGCTCTGCATTCAAACCTGTGGGTCACACACTTCCCTGGTGAAAGCAGCTCCAACACTCTGCAAGTCCTTGGAGACATGTGCTTTTCTCAGACCACTGCTGAACTCAGCAGTGCCAGGAGGTGATTGTGGTAAGACCTGGATGGGTGGCCGAGGTAGATCTGTGCCCACTTGGCTCCAGTCCTCCGCAGGGAGACTGTCCATCACTCCAATGCACCCTGGTGGAAGCAGCCATGAGAGTGGTCACAAGGTCACTCGGAACTCACCAGGTCTGACTCTACCAGTTCTGGGGAGCTGTGCTGGGCAGGCAGTTTACAGCATCACTGTCCGCATCATCAGCACACCCCATCCTGTGGGCAAACCTCCCATCTGCCTAAAAGCTCTTCTCCTCCCAAAACAGCCACATCCAAAGGTGCTGCTGGCATGGGCCCTGGTGCCTGGCTGTGCCTTCAGTGTCTGGCAGGGTCAAAGTTGCTCTAAGGAATGCCTGACAGCAGAACAGGCTGGGTGCTGCTGGGCCAGTGCTGGGCACAACCTGGGCCCCACTTCAGCTCCTTGTGTGGCTGCAGTCACTGCGACCTCAACCAAGGACAGAGGTCACAGGCTCCTTGATTCCCAGAGGCAGAGGAGATTAATTCATCCCAGCAACTGGTACCTGCCAGCGATGGGTTGTGTATGACTGTATTTTTTGCTAAAATCCTTATCTGCTATCACAAGGGCACAGGAACTGTCCCCTTTGCAGCCCAGCAGTTCCAAGGGTGCTTTTCCAGTCACAGGCTGAGCTACAAAATGCAAAGCCACCCCTCCAACACTCCCCATGCTCCAACTGCATCTCCAGAGCAAGTCCCTGCTCAGTCATCCTCTCAAAACCTTTTAATTCTTCTCTGCACCATCCCTAAAACTCCTGATATCCTTCTGGACCTCATCTATCCTGCCTGAGAGGTTGTTCTCCCTCACACGGCCAGTTCCTGGAGCATCCAGGGACAAACCTAGAGCTCCAAATCTCCCCCCATGGCCTCTCTTCCCAATCTATGGTCCTCAGCTTTCCTACTTAGTGCTGAGCATCCAGGCGTGGGGCCATTTACAAAATCTCCCATTGTCCTTCAATACCTGTATCTCGCTGCAGGGTCTCAGCCTGTTACTACAATTCCTGCCTTGCTTCTTGCAATGGGCATGCAGGGATCTCAAAGCTTGAGTCTTAGTGGAATCTGCTGCTCCCTTCCTCACCAAGTCCCAGTACTGGTTTGGTGTTTTACATCAGCAAAGAAAAACCTTGCTCTCAGGATGAGGTACTACTCAACTATGCCATGAAGAGGGTTTTTTTCTAGCACTCAAGCCACTCTCATGCAGTTAAATATGGACAGTCAGCCTCTACAGGCTCAGAATGCCCCCTTTGTGGCACCTGTCTGCCACCACTCAAAGCCCCAACTGGCTTGGAGAACGTGCAGCTTAAAGACAGAAAAACAGGAGCCCAATTCTCAAGTAAATGGAGAGCAGAGCAAGAGACATGTCCATGTCTGAGGTAACAGTTATGCTAATTTTCTTGCCAATGAGCTAATTGCAGGTCTCAGGGTGAGGGTTTTTTCGTGTACTTAGTAAAGTGACGTTTTAGTTTGGCTTGAAGAAACACTGAGATAATATTTTTTACATTAAATACACACTTAAGGAATAAAGACCACATTTGATATTGTGCAAGTATCCTTGGCGTGCCTGAAATAAGTCATTCCTGAGCAGACACAGAGCTAGCTCATCCCTCTCCCTGCTGCCACCACTCACATCATCGGGAGCACAGGTCCCCCTGTCACCTCAGAGGTGTTTGCTAGAGCCCAGTGTGCTGCAGTGAGGCACATCTGGGGGTCTCTGCAAGGAAGGCACGTGATCCAGCACAGGGCTCAGGGCTCACCCTGGGACAGAGGATCTTCACTGACCACTTCCCACCCCAGCTCAGCAGAAGGACTTGTACTCCCTGCCCTGGAAAACTGCTGCAGAATCATGGTCCTGCTCAGGGCCACCATACCACACACACTCCTTCTCCCAGGTCAGATGGTTCTCCGGGGCCCAAATGTTCCTTCTCAGAGCCAAACGCTCCTTTCCTGGAGCTGGATCATCATCTCATCCCAATATTCCTCCTGTAGCCAACTGCCTGGAGCCCCGAAGCAGAGACCACAGCACCTTCCCTGGCTGCAATGCAGTGTGTCACTTCAGGAGTCCTGACATCCTCTCCACCTTGCCACCATCAACCAAGCTTACCTGGCACCATGTTCGCTCAGTGGCTGCCAGCAACCAGGAGCAAATCTTCTCTCCTGGATGTGGAGCAGCAAGAAGGCACCAGTTCTGCAAAGCCAGGCCCAAGGGGCTGACCTCCACCTCCCAGATGCCAGCAGGGACGTATCTGCATGGTGGGACCCTTCCTGCAGCAACAACCTGTTCCCCAGGAGCTGGGGTGTGCTGTCCAGCCTGTCCTGACACATTTCCAGGCAAGATATCTGCTGCAGGAAACTCCAGACCTTTAAACACAATTCAAGTATCTCTTGCTCCCCACATGAAGCTGGTTTCATCCTACACAATGAAGGGACATGGCAAGGAGCCTGGTGCAAATCCACAAGGGACAGGTGCATGGAGCAGAGTAGCACTCTCCCCTCAATTCTGGAAGGCCCCCATGCATAGCTAGATGCTCATTGCCTCTTCCTAGCAAACCAAGCCTGCCTAATGTTGCTGCTAAGAATGTACCAGACCGGATCCTTGCCTGAGCTAAATAAACGCAGCTCCCTCCATTGGTCTCAGTGGAGCGACTTTGATTTATGACAGCAAAGATCTGGGCCGGTTCATTCCTCGCAGAATTGAAGTTAGGGCTGGGAGGACACTTGAAGGTCAGCTAGACCAGACTCCAACCACAGGCAGGGCTGGTTGTGCTTTCTGGCAGCTCTGAAGTCCAACAATCACCCAGCCACAGCAGCACCCACTGGCGTTACTGCTGACAGATCCAGATAGTACTGAACTTTGGGCAGCTGTGCCCCTCCTCAGTCTTGTTTCTCTGCAGACTTTCAGAACCTCCCCTGCAGCACCAGCTTTCTCTGGAGATGTCTGTCTTCCCTCACCCCATCCCACTAGCTCTTCTTGTGAGGGACACAACTGCTCCTGCAGAGGACAGGGACTGACACTACAATCCCACCAAACAATTTCTGGTGCCAGCTGAGAGCCTTAAATACCCAGTTACTCACCTGCTGGATGGAGGGTTGTCTTCTCCTTCAGAGACACAGATGCCATGGGGTCAGCGCAGGAAAACCTGGGTGTCTCGGACCCTTGGGCCAAGACCTACCTAGGGCTCTGGGTCAGATCCAAGAGCTGGAATTAATGCCTGACACATGGGGCTGCATCCCATAGGTATGTGTTGCTGCTCATGCCTCTGCAGGCAGACCTGCCATCCCTGGGATCCACTGTCCTCTGTGCCATGGTGGGCTGATGTGTCCCGTGTCCTGGCTCCTGCTGCCCTTCATGGCTTGACCTGCATGGGGGAAAATTCCCCCAAGGCTTGTCCTCCGTTTCTTGCTGTGCCAATGCTTGTGGGGAGACCTCTTTATCCTGCATCCTAGCCTTGTCCCCCTACTGTGCTTCCAACCCAGCCCACCCCATACCTCCCTTCCCCTATCTTCCTTCTTTCCTCAGTGTCCACTTTCCTCTGCTCAGCTCTCAGGCTTAACCTCCTGCATCACACCCGAATCCACCCCACGGGGCCCCAAACTGGGCACAGCCCTTCGGGGCATCCTCACCAGTTTGCCCAGTGCTACCTGGGAGCTCAGGCCAGCTGAGAGACCTGCGCTGGCCCTGGGAGGGGAGGGGCACAGGCTCCCCGACCGCTGCAGCGACAAAAGGAACCTTATAAAGAAAGGCAGCGGAGCTGGCTGGCAGCTGCTCTAGCACACGCCAGCAGCCGCGCTCTGGCAGGGACGCAGCCCTGACTCCAGGCGCATCCTCCGCCCGGGGCGGCTGCCAGCCCCACGGGCTCGCCGCTCCTCCCACACAGCCGCAGCTCCAGGGCCGAGCTCTCCCTCTAGCGAGGCTCCAGGCGCGCTGCCCTCGCCGCGGTGTCTGGCTCTTTTCACCAGGCGGTTTGCAGCCCCGCCTTCTCCCGCGTACCCTTCTTCCTGTCCCACCGCAGGCAAGCCCCGATGAGGTCCCAGCGGAACCTGCCTCGCTCGGGGGGCGAGTCACGTCTCTTCCCTCCGCGGACAAACCTCAGGGACCGGCACGGCTGTGCCCGGGGCCAAGGCTGGCTCCAGAAGAGTGGGATTGAAGGGAAGTTGGGCAGCTAGATTTCAGGGGGCTTGCACCCCCAGAGAGATGCAGTTTGCCCATTTACATTCCTCCGGGGCTGATGCCCCACAGCCCACAGTGCCTACCTGTGTAGGACTAGGCAAGCCAGGTGACCCTCTGGACACCTGCTTGCACCCGGCAACTTGGCCAAGTCCTGCAATTTGGACCTGCAGTTGCAGAAGTCTGGCTGTCACCACTGAAACAATCTCCCGGCAGTCCCCAGGGCTGCCCCAGCTCCTGCCCCACCATCTTGCCTCTATCACTGCATCTATCCCTGGCTGGCCTCCCTGGGTCCGGAGGGACTCCCTAGCTCTTGGGGGCTCTGCCTCTATACATGTCTGCAGACATCTGTCACAGCCACAGGGACAGACTGCTTTAACTGCAGCTCTCTGCCCAGTGAGAGCGAGGGACCTGCGCACCTTCACCTCCTGCCCAAACTGGGTGACAGCCTACTCACAGAGCCTATGCTGGGGGTGTCCCTGTGGGGTGTCCCGCTGTGGGGAGGGCAGGGAGGGGGTTCAGTGTCTGCTCCGTCCCTTTCAACCAAGCCTGCTGGAGTAGGTGCAGGCATCCCAGAGGAGGCCTTTGTAGGTCTGCACTTAGACATGCTTCCCACATACAAGGTCAAGATAAAAGCATGGTCTTAACTATCATGTGCCGAGGTACACCAGAGCCTTGGCATAAACAACAAGGCTGCATGAACCAAGGCCACTGGCTGTGGGGGACACTACATCTCCCCTGCAATGCAGGGGCATCACTGATTGGCCATTCCTGCCGCTGAGGGAGGTGGGAGGTCACAGGCTGCAAGGCTGTCTCAAACCCAGATCCTGACCCCAACTATTGCAACAATTAGCACCAAAGCTTTTGGGGACATGGGGAGGACAGCCACAGGAGAGCATGTGCAGGCCTAGACCCACTGGTGTTCATCACACCAAAAGCCCTGCAGCCTGAGGTCACCTCTGCCAACCTTGAGACTGACAGACAGTGTAAAGCCCAGTCTCCACCGCAGAGTTCCCCTGCCCGGGGTCCCCAGGCCCCCTGTACTGGTGGCAGTCAGTCTGTACTGCTTGTGACCATGGATGGTGCTGAATGCCTTCTTGCTCTGGCCCTGCTGGCACAGGTGATGATGCATTATAACAACTGCAGAGGTTCCTTAGCTCCTTTCCTCAGCAATTTCCATTGAATACCCCTTAGTGGGAGCATTACAAGGGTAAGCTCTGCTCGATCAGATCAGCCCTGACAGCCATCAGGATCTGCTGGTTCCAGCTCGTGAGAACCTTCGAGCAATCAGCCCAGCCACTTCTTCCTGAAACTACTTGGGAATCTCCTGAGGAGTGATCCTGCAGATGATGGGCTGTCTCAGACCCTGGTTCCATGTGCCTTCCCTGCTTCCCAACTTAGTTCCTGCTCCCAGCCCCAATCTCTACTCTTTTCCACTGCACCCAATGGCAGATTCCAACCACATCTGCCTCTCTGTCCACCGTTGCCTGTGGTACTGTGAGGGGAGGCTCACTTCATGCTGGGGAGCAGAGAGCTAGATTGCTCCCTGCTGGGGGCCTGCAGCAGTGCCCTGCTCCCCCATACCTCATCTCTCACTGTCATGGCTGGATACTTCACCCTTCACTGCCATGTGCCTCCCAGACACGACCAGTTCTACTGCACAAATCTTGCCTGGCTTCTATGCTACCACATCTCTGGCTTCAGTGTCCCAAAGAAAGCGAAGGCCTAACCCAGCTCCTCTCTGCCCTTGGACTGACCCAAGGGCCACAGAGCTGATGCAATATCCCACTCTCCTCTCGACTGCGGACACCAGAGAAGACACAGAGCTTAGATCTCCACCTGGCCACCCCAAGCTGAGCCTACAAAGATGGCACAGACTGCCACCAGAAGTGACATCGGTTTGGTGTGGAAAAGACCAAAGCCTGGAAGGTGGATGAGGAATTCAGGACGCTCATCTCAGCCCTCCATCCTCCAACATGAACAAGGCTGAGGAGATTGAGGAAGCCAGAACGACAGGTACAAGACCATGGGACTCCTGCCTTTAAGAAACAAGTGGCTGCTGTGCAGATGGCAAGGGACGAAGTCCCCAGTAGGGAAATGCTGTTGAATTTCTACTGATAGTCAACTTCAGATTGGCCTTTCCCCATAGCCATCACAGATGCTGGACTGCCTTGCAATGAAAACCACCACAGGATTGTAGTTTGGCACTCCCTGCTTGCTTGGCTGAAGGAAAGCTCACAGCCCTCCAGTACCTACAAAGCTGGCAAAGATGAAAATGGAGTTGTGCTCCCATCAACACACCTACCACAATATCACTGGCCTGATCAGCCACTGTCTAGAAAATCTAGTACATGCAGTCCTGACCCTTCCCCAGCAACACAAGTTAGACCCTGGCTGCAAACCAGACCTCACACCATTAGACTCCACATCAAGCCTTAGTGGCCCAGCTGGACAGCAAGCAACTTTGGTCACTCACCTTGTGTTGGAGGCCAAGGGAGTGCCAAAGCTGTCCTCTGAGTGGCAAGGGCTGTGCCGAGTGCCCTTCCTTCGTCTCCCCCGCTCCTCCTCCCTCTCTGTCCAGGGAGCATCTGTGGCTGAACTGGTCCCAGAGTCCGGCTCTAAGTGAGCCAGAGGAGCAAAGTTCTCCTCGATCAGCTTGGCGCTGTCTCGGATTTGTCCCTGTATTTCTGGGGTGAGGGTTGGGAGGTCAAAAGTGAAAAAGGTCCCATGGGTACGGGCTGGGGAAGAAAGGATGTCAATGGAGTCCAGGCTGGTGTAAGAAGTGCCTTTGGCTCGATGGGACTCCATGATGGTCTCAAAATGCTTGCTGAAGGAGTCCATGCCATCCTTGGAGAGGCTGTGCCCTAGGAGGAAGGGCACCGGAGACTTGAGCATACCCTGTGTGTCTCGGTCCGTGATCCTAGAGGGAAAGAAAGTGAGAAGAACTGATCACTGAAGAGCGAGGGATCAAAGCCTCAAAACAAAAGCCCACACGCTGCTTCAGAAGGAAACTGAGGAGGGTAGAAATCTCTTCTGAACATCTGTAGACCACCAAGGAAAATGCCTTGCCTGCCCAAGACACCATGGGAAGCAGGACTGGGCTGGCCTCCCTCCAGACATATGCTTCTCCTTTAATGCGCCACAGACTTTTGTTCCTTTAGTGGCTCATCCTCATAAGAAGCTTATGAGATGGCTACTGCTCCCAATTACTTGACTTGAGCTTAGATCCAATAAAGGGCTCAAGTACTAGAAACAGGATGTGGTTCAGCTCCATTTCCAACCAAATCTGGAAGTGGCTGAATTTTTCATGAGCCTTCGGAGCTTCTATCACCAAGAAGGCTCCTCCTGAAGCTGCTCAGGACAGCATGACACCTTCCTCCATGAACACTGCACTGTGGTCAACTGAGTATTATGCTCAGAGCACGACCAACACTCACCTGCAAGGTCTGCTGGCTGTTTCCACAAGGTGATGTTGAGTCCCAGGAGACATGTGTGACTGAGCACAAAGCGATACTGAACTCCAGGTTTCCCCAGGCAGTACAGAGGGAGCCTCACACCCATCTCCGGGCTTGGGGATCTGAGCTGGCCCATGCCCTAGAGGCCATGATTGGTCCTAGCTCATCATCTTGTTAGGGATCAGCCCCACAGAAAGGCCCAGCCTGTCTCCAATGCTGGTCTTGGTCCAGCCCAACACAGAAGTTTTTAAACCCTGAAGCCCTGAGTGTTTTGTCCTGTAAATGAGGTGAAGTACAGCCTGCCCACTTACCTAAGCACATGACAACACGGATGTTTGCAACCCAGGGAACATCAGTGCTTCAGCAGTACAAGCACAAACACAGCCCTAAAAGCCTACTTTACTCATAAGCTGCTATCATTTTATTAAAGCAGCAGAAAAGCACTTGTTATGCCACTCTCTCCTCTGATTAAAGGAGAGGAACCGCTCCAGCCTGTCATAACATTTGTTATGAACAAACAGCTTCCTACAGAGGGCTCAGAAGATGTGTTGCTGTAACACACACCAAATTATTTTCATTCATTAGCCTTCACATGCCACTCAAAAATCTCACCCCAATTACTTCAGCAGGCCAAGAGCTGGCAGCTTGACTTCCCCAGAGTGCCAGCTGGTTTCAAGGGGAGTGCAGCGAAGCCAGACCCAGGTAAGCCAGGCAGGGAGCAGGCTGATCTCACCCATCCACCAGTGTTTCCCCTGGCTGTGCAGCACCACTTGACACTCTTACCATTCCTGTAGGAGCCCCAGGAGCAGCCATTTCTGAAGTTGCTTTTGGTGAGGACAAGGCAGAAGAGACCTCTTTAATATCTGCAGATGTGCTTTACAGATGAAAATGTGCATTTTCTGTCCTTCCTGCCCAGCCCCATGCTACTAAACCAAGCTAATGTTGCTGACCATTTTGCACCTTGAATCCATGGGGAGGGCAAATGACTGCGCCAGGGAAGACAATGTCAGCAGATTGGAAGGAATATTGTTTCCAGGAGAGGTAGGTGGGCTCATTTTTGTGATCAAGTATATTGCCACCAAGCCACAGAAAAACCATGGCTGGTTTTGTCCTCACCATCCAAGCTCTGGAAACAATGTCTGCACCCTGAAATATCAAGCACAAAGCCATTGAGTTCCAGAAGGATGTAGTCGCAGCAGCATGGGAGCAATATTGCCTGCTCAGACCCAGATGCTTCATCAGCCCCAGCTGCACTGCCCAGCTCCTCCACACTCCGCCCTGGTCCCCCAGGAAGGGTCACTGCACTGAGACCAAGCCAGACAAACCCACCTGAGAGGAGCAGAGGAGAGAAGGAGATGCAGAAGGAGATGCAGAAGCTGTAATCGAGAATCTGTGCAAGGGTGACAGGTGGCAGGAAAGCAAACAGGTTTCCAGCCTTGAGCTGGTGCAGGAGAGGCAGTGAGCCTTCCTTAGGAGAGGGCCAGGCAGACATGGAAGGGAAGCGGATCTGGGAGCCAAAAGCACCTCAGGCAAGGCTCTGGGTATGGGATCTGAGCAATTGAGTTTCTGATGCATCTGATGGCTGATGGAGGGGAAAGGGTTCGCCCCACTCTCCCTGCCTGGTGCTGCAGAGACATGCCATCCCTGGCAGGGGGAAGAAGAGGGGAAAACCTCTCCTCTGGCCCTCAGTGGTTTTAACTCTCTGCTAAATGCTCCTGTGACCCTCCAGACCCCTGACTGCCTCAGCCATGCCCCACTCCTCCAGCTCCAGGCTCCTTCAGCCTGCACAGGCACAGCAACTGCTGTGTGAGGATCCCAGCTCAGTTCAAAGAAGATGAGACTGTTCAGCACCGTCCAGCAGCCCCTAGCTTTATTCCTCTCTGAACAAAGCTCTTGTACAGACCTGTCTCAGCAGCTCCTTGCAGTCCCCCCAGGCTCCTTTGCACTACTCCTCCAGCATGGCAGCAGCCTGCTCTTAGGGCTCAGTGTCCTCACTCTGTCCCATGCCTAGGCACAGGTACTGACCACAGGCACTGCAGTCTCCCCTGACTGTTCACACTCCCCTGCCACATCCACGCCGTCATGCTGTCCCCTGCCCTCCCACAAGAGCTGCGGGCGCCTCCCCTGCTCATTGACAGGCGCCTGCCAGTGTCACCCCGAGCGTCCCCTCTGCAGCCCGAGCCCGGTGCTCTCAGTGCTCCATCCAGGAGCATCACCCCGAGCTGTGGCTCTATGGCCACTTCGGGCTCTGGGACAACACATCAGAGGCTTGTGGCTACTCATGCAGGTTAAGCACATGTTAAGCATTTGATGAAATTGAGACCATAACCATTTTTCTAATCCCCAACAAGGCTTGCCCTGCAGCTATTCTCTTGCCAACAAGCAGCAAGCACAAAGGCTCCGGAAAGGCTCCCCAAGCAGCAGATCTAAGGGCTTTTCTGGGCAAGGCTTGCAGGGAGAAAAGGCATCACTGCCTCCCATCAGCCCTCTGTGCTCTCGGGGGAACAGAGCATTCCCTAACAAAGCCTCTTCTCTCTTATCAGCCGAAGGCACCCATGCTGAGGGCCAAACCAGGCTCTTCCTATAGCTTAGCCAGCATGTCTGCTGATGCTCAGGGAGGAAGGGAATTGAGCCTGCTCTCGCTGACAGGTCTCAGCTCTCTGGGACTAATAGGAATAAAGACAGTAAAGGCTTAGACTAGTCATTAGAGTCAGTAGATATGACTCTAAATATATTCAGGAAGCAGATTTGCTGGAAGAAGACACCATTTCTTCCATCGCTTTTCATGTCTTGTTTCATTTGGTGTCGATTTTTTTTGCTGTTAGCATGGTCTCTTATTTTGGGAGGGTAAATCATGAAAGAAGATTCTGAATTTTGGCCAGACTATGAAGCACAACAAGGTAGTACGAAGCCAAAGTCCCCCTTGCAGAGGGTGCTAAACCCTTAAAGCTAGATTTTCAAAGGGATGTACATGTCTAAAAGCTGAAAATCAGCAACAAAAAGTACTTCAGTGGTTTTGTAGGGCTGGTCCTTCCCAGCAACCAGAACAGGCCTGGGGTTCAGCAGCTCCTGCAGCAGCAGAATGGTGCCAGGTCCAGGAAGCCATGGTGGCTTCTTCATCTCCCCAGCTTCACCCCTCCTGTGAGCAGGCAAAGCAGAAAGCTTGAAGTAGAAAACATCAATACTGGTGACTGGTAAACAGGGATAAGAACTGCAGCTGCAGAGCTCAAAACAGTGTGTAAGCAAAAACCCAGGGCTGTGATGCAGGGACTAAACAAGCTTACAATTTGAGCCTTGTGATTTTCAAGACACTGTCTACAGGGTCTGCACTTACAGGGGAATATTCAGGGGGCTGCACAGGGAAGAAACAACCGGTCTACAAAGAAGCCGTGCCAAATGAACATGACACCCCTATACACACATTGGTAATTATACTGGGAGCACCATCTTTTAGAAGCAACAGTGTGTTGTTTAAGGACACATCCCAGCTTTCAGCACTGCCTGGGGAGCTACAATAGGGTGTCTCAGAGGACAAAAAACAGGTCTAGGCTTACAGCTCATACAACTCAAAGTGGCCTCAAGGATATTTGGAAACAAAATAACACTATGCAAAAAAATTGTTACAGCAAATTGAAGAGTTTGCAATAGCAATAACTTTACACCTTACTCAAACATTAATTTGGAAAAAAAAGCCCCACATTACAAATGGCTTATTTTCAGCTTTTCTCTAGAACCCAAATTTTTGAGGACGGGATGGCTGGCATGTATTTGTCCCTTCCAATAGAGACGCACGGGCTGGGCAAACTGACAGGGGTCCAGCTCCCCTTGGGATGCACACCTTCCCTCCTTGTTAGCTCAGCACCTTCACTCTTTTCCTTCCCAGTGCGGGAGCACTACTGTATTAATGTATTATTAATGTATGTATTTCATTATTTTTAACTTCTGCCAACATCAAAACCTCTCTTTTCCTTTTCTTCCGCCTAAATTCTCCCCACCTACCTTCTGCACAGCTAGGTGAGTTCATGCTGCTATGTGGCATCCCAGGTACCACCCTGGTTTTGTGCTTCCCAGACGAGACCTCTCCCCACTCGTATGGAGCATTTGCTGATGATGCTGAGCTTCCTCACCTCGCTCAAGACTCTTGACAATACACATGTCACAAGATGCCTGCACAGGGCCTTTCCCCTCCAGCTGGCTGTCCCACACAGTGCTCTGGAGCAAGTATCTACTTGATGATGCCCGTCACTCCTCTTGGTCAAACTACCACTCCAGCAGAAACTCCATGTGCAGAGTTTCATGCCGCCAAGCCAAAATGCCACCTCCCATATGTGCTAATTGCCAGTGCCTGGCATGGGGCAGATGGCAGCTGGGAGCACACTTGCTGCCCATGGGTAGGCAACTGAATGATAATATTAGTGTCACCCACTCCATCAGCCTCCCAGCACAGGGTGTTTTGCCACATATGTAAAAAATGACACAGAAGGCAACAAAATGCTTTTTTGATCCCAATGTATGCCCTACTCTTTCCTGAACATGGCAAATACCTAATGAAGCTGAGCTGCTGAAGCACAGTCATCTGTGGGGAGAAGGACAGCCCAGCAGCACCTGCTAGCCCAGAGCAGCTCCAGCACACGACCTGTGCTCTGGTGCCCTAACACTGTCACCCCAATGCCTGGCAGCACCGTATCAGGATGTAATTAACCTGGCAGGACTCATGCTGGGAAGCCTCGACTCAGCTGGGCAACCTGAGCTGCAGGGCTCACCCCAGGCAAGCGAGGCCCACGGCACAGCACCCAGAGCTGGATCCCCTGTGCTGGCTTACTCTTTCCACAGGGCAATGAGGGCCCCCTCCCGGTCCCGCCCTGCACCCCAGTACCAATCCCTGTGGTGTGATCCAGGACCCCATCTCACCCTCATGCACAGCTTGCATGTTGCTACTGGGATTTGTGGCTCAGACACTTTTCAGCAGAGCTTGTTTTGCCATGCAGGGTGCAATAAGGAGAGTGAGAGGAGCTTTCTGCCCTTGTGCATGGAGCCTCACCTTTCCCTGTTTTCCTTCCTCATCGCCTCAAACACCTCATCGTCCTCTTCCACGTCCCTGTCCCGCAGCCCATCCTTTGAGCAGCTGGTGCCTGGGGTGGGTGGCTCCTCCGGTGTGCTGTTCCTCCTGCCTGGCGTGCCAACAAAACTTGGGTTGCTCTCACTGTCCTTCTGGCTCTCAATTGCTGAATCCACCTCCTCCTTCTCAGCCAGGATATCATCGATGTTGGTTTCACGATAGCACCTTAGTGGCACAGTGTCCAGGTCTGTCTCAGAGTACTTCACTGTCCTCCTTATAATCCCAGTTTCACAGGAGCCAGGCTTCTGGCTGCCCAAAGGAGACACTTCTATCTCCACCTCCACATGGCTCAGGCTGTGCTCAGGTACCGACCCTGGTGGCTCGGCTGGCAGTGGGGAGACAGGCTTCTGGGGGAGCTCAGCCAGGGGAGCGGAGTCGGGGGCAGAGGAGCCTGCAAGGAAGGCCCAAGCGTTCAGAGCTGTGGGGAGCTGCAATGGGGAGCTCTGAGGAGCTGCTCCTGCAGCATCACATACATACACGTGCACACACACACACACATCCAGAGTGCGGTCACA
Organism: Gymnorhina tibicen; assembly: GCA_013399875.1. Classification (NCBI taxonomy): domain Eukaryota; kingdom Metazoa; phylum Chordata; class Aves; order Passeriformes; family Artamidae; genus Gymnorhina; species Gymnorhina tibicen. The sequence continues at coordinate 228,214 of VXAZ01004120.1, read as the reverse complement.
TGTCATGGAATCATTAAGGTTGGAAAAGACCTCCAAGATAGTCAAGTCCATCCTTTGACCAAACACCACCATGTCAGCAAAACCATAGCACTAAGTACCATTCCAGCTGTTTCTTGAGCACCTCCAGGAATGGAGGCTCTACCATGTGATGGGCACAGGGGAACAGTGATGAGGAGGCAGATGGAGAAAGGGTGTGAGAGGCAGAGACAGGCTGTCAGTGCTAGTACATCTGCAGCCAGCCCTGAGACCCCGTCTAAACCCAAAACCTCTTTTGCAGAGGCAGGGGCTCTTTGTCACGTCTTTTGCATGGCCACAGGGGACTTTGCAGGGAGGTTGGTACACGCACCATCTGACCCCAGGAGGACACAGGCTGGCCAGTCTTGGGGGAATCTCAGCTCTTTGGTGGGCACTGAGAAGACCCACGGGATGGGCAGCCCCAGTACGAGCCCTGGCAGCAATACAGACTTAAAAGGAGGGGTGGGCCAACCCAATGGCATCCACCTGCAACTTCTTACCTGTCTTTGGGGTATCTGAGGAGCCATAGAAGAATTCCCACTTGGCCTTGGCAATACGCTGGGCATGGGCGGAGCTCTGCCGGGGGTACAGCCAGGTGCTGCCCTGCAGAGAGGACAGCAATGAGTGGGCAAAGCATCCCCAGGGCAGAGCCCACGTCAAGTGTGGGAGACCCTGGTACCTACCTGATGTCGGGGCTCTGGCTTCAGGGGACTCCTGGCGAAGGTGGGGAACTCCTCTGGCAGCCCATTGGTTAGGGATCGGCAGAGGCAGCTGGTGTCGAGGGCACAGAGCTCCCTTCCACAGGGATGTGTCCCCCCCGGGGTCCTGCCCCCGGCCAGGAGTGGGTCAGACGCAGAGGCCTCCAGCTTCAGCGTGTGCAGGAGCCGCTCCTGAGGCAGGGGCTGGGGCTGGGGGGATCCCACGTCCCCACCGAGCTCCAGACTGCGGCTGAGGCTGTAGGGGCCATTCTCCCAGCGGAGATGGGGGGTTGTCGGGCAACCCAGGGTCTGCACGCTGGCCTTCTCAATGAAGCGGAAGGTGACCACGGAGCTGTGTCCCTCCGGGGCCTCCGCCACGGGTGGACTGCGGCTGCCCAGAGAGGCGACAGCTGGGCTGGGCCGGCCCCGCCGTGGGGTGCAGGGGGCGGTCAGGTGCCCCGCGCCTGGGCAGCTCCCGATGCCGAAGGGCGCTGCCTCGGCCGGCCTGCGGGCCAGGGAGCCGGTGCTGTTGTAGAGGCCGAGGGGGCAGCGGCGGGCATCGGGCGCCAGGCCCTTGCGCAGCAGGTGGAGGCGACCGGCGTTGAGGTTGGGGGTGAGGCAGGGCGGGGGGCTGCACCGTCCACCCTCGGGGCTGTCCCCCGCCAGCCAGGGCCTCCGGTTCACCCTGTGGGCAAAGGGCGGGGGAGAGGCAGCGCAGCCCTCCTCGGGGTGGAAGCGGATGGGTGCCCCTGCTTGGGCCATCCTGCCAGAAGAGGGCACAGAGGTGTCAGGTCCGGAGCCCAGCAGGGTGGTGCAGGCACAGCAAGGCAGGTTCCCAGCACCCCTGAGATGTCTGAGACAAGAGGCGATGCATCCTCAGGCAGCCCTGAAACAAGGGCAAGGATCTGGTTAGGGAAGGGAAAGCACAGAATAGTCTGGGACCATGGGGAGGACAGGCCAAAGGTGCCCTGCCCTCGTGGCAGGAAAAGCTTTGCTCCAGCTGAGACAGCCCCCAGCAAATCCCCTCCTGCTGCAAGAAGCAGGCAGGGTTCATCAAGGGCATCACACCAGCACCACTGCCTGGATGCTGGTAGCCCTTTGCTTGGTCCCCAGGCACCCAGAGTGTTTGCTTTCTCCCCGAGGTGCCAGGATGCTCAGGCACTTTCCCCATGGTCCAGCACCCCAGACATTGTGAGAGAGTGCACTATAAAATGGGTTTCATTCATTCTGCTTTAGGCTGACTATTTACTACCCACAGCCTACAGCCTACTAAAATCACTTCAATAAGGGGGAAAAAAAAGTGATATCTACTGTATCACTGAGACATCCTACAATTATACTTGCTCAAGGAGTTTAATATGAGCAGCAAGGGCAAGGAGCCTCTCTCTTTGGAGGTCAGCCTGGGTTTAAACTGTGTCACACCAGCACATGTCGCAGCTACTACTGATGGCGCAGACAGACCTGTCAACACTAGTAGATCCAAAAAGCAGTGGTAACAGACAATCCCAGCCTGGGGGAACACAGCAAGCCTGCCCTGCACATAGCTCACCCGCCTGCCTGTCTCTGCCCAGAGACCGAATACCTGGAGATGAGACCAGCCACCTCACAGCAGCAGGTGGGTGGCTGCACGGGAAGGCAGGACCCGGAGCCCCCATCAACCCCACTGGCAGGGCTGCTGACATTTTTCTTTCTCCCAGTGGAGCTAAAACTTGTACTTATCCTTCCCTGAGTTTCTTCGAATTCCTAATGTGCAGAGAAGACTCTGCCTTGGCTGCTTGTGCCTTCTGACAGATGCCAAGATACTGAGTCCCTCACTTGCATCATTTGAAAGTGAGAAACCATATGCCAGCTGCAAACAGGAAAGCATGATTTTCTTCTCCCTGTTTCCAAGTGCAGACCAGACAGGATTAAATTCCTAAAGGATGTGGGGCTGAAGTTTCAACAGTGTTTAGGCTCCAGAGATGCACAGACAAAACTCTTAATGAAATAACCCAAATCACACCTGTGGGGTAGGCACCCATTTATCTGCACTATCACACTGCTGAAAAAATCTGTCCTGCTGAGCAACAGCAACCTCTAACTTACTCACTGCAAAATTTTATTCTCCTGATTAATTTATCATTTACTGTTCTTACTCCTGTTATGGTTGTGTTCACATTCAAGGTAAGTTAACTGATAAATAATAAAGATGTGGGGTTTATATATGTCGAATGAAATTCTACTCTTTATCTCAGTGCAGACTGACACACATGCCAAGGAAAAAATTATCTCTAGGAATAGTTTGCTTTCACTGTAACATAACAAATCTACAAAAACCAGCCTATCTCAAAACATGTGAGCTATTACCAGAACGAATGGGATAAGCAGAATGTCCTCCTGGTTATTAAAACAGAATTATCAAATTTAGAGTAGAGGCCATGCCTGCCTTTGACCCACCAAAGCTGGATGGCTACACCATGCAGTGGAGTGAGCTTTTCTTTAATAATGAAAGGTAAAAAGCACAAATACAACTGAGATGAAAAACCAATGACGGAATGAGCTACGGCTTCCTGCTTGCTGATTTCAGTTGTGAATCAAATGGATGCTCTTTAAATCACTGTGATGAATGTGTTGGGCTGTAAAGCACTGGTGGGCTGGAGAAAGCCTTGCTGGTCCCGCTGCCTAAAGGCAAGAAAAGTCCTGCAAAGAAAAGCTCACTGCGTGTCTGCCTGGGCAGCCCTGGGCACGCATTCAAAGAGAAAAACTCGAGAGCTGCAGTGTGATAGCCGGGAGCTGCACATCATTGGGGGATTCAATTTGTTCAATAAAACATCTCACAAGAAACTTGTTCCTCCTGGCTGTCCCTTTTTAACGGCCAAAGGGATGTCCAGGGATGCTTCCTGGCCATTGCTTTGAGCCATACCCACTGCAACAGGGGATGGCTGCTCCTCATGCAAGCGCTTGCCTGGCGGAATGGGGTGATGCGGAGCGAAGGCAGCAGGCAGCAGGAACTGCTTACGCTGCGGGGGAAGCACACACCCACGCCACGGGAGTGTGGGGACAAGGCGAAGGAGCTGGGGGAGGATGAGAAAGGATTGGGCAAGGAAGGGGACAGAGATGGGAGAGAGGCAAGAGGTGCGGGGTTGGGGGTTAAATTCACACAACGGGCCGTATTTGTGAGCTGGACATGGAACCCATGGCAGGGAATGGGGGAAACCAGGCTGTGGCTGCCGGGATACCTGAGGGGGCTAGGGTAGGATGGCCCCTGGGACATGACTCTGCCCTCCGGAGGGACACAGAGCAGTTTGAGGGGGTGAAGTGGTGACCGAAGCGGGATGTCTGGAGGCCCTGGGGCTGTGGGGCAAACAGGTGACCGCTTTCTGGTGTGGCGTCTAGGCAGGGGACGTGTCCCCACCTTGGAGCTGAGGCTGAACATGCTCTTCACTCACCGGCCCCCCCCGCCCGGCTTCCCTCACCCGGCACCTCCCGTCTCGGCGGGATCAGCCCTGAGTGGATGTGACATCCATCCGGATGAGGAGGGAGCACCCTCGGCCAGGGGGGCCGGCGGAGCTTCCAAGGTGAAGTTTTA
>VXAZ01004120.1:200778-215336 GCA_013399875.1 Gymnorhina tibicen | reverse complement strand
CCCCCCCCCCCAGCTGCGGACTCTACTGGGGCCGAGTCTAACCACGGCCTCCAGCCGCAGCTCGGGGGCCTCTGGGCTGCCGAGACTCCTCTGCTCCTTCCCTTCACGGCTCGAGGCCTCATCTCCGCAGAGATGCTGAGTGTCCGCTCCTCGGAGGGAGACTCCCTGAGGGGAGCCCGGAGCCTTGTTTCTCCCCGCGGGAAGGAGCTGGTGCCTGGTCTCTCCCCCTTGCAGGGTGCCCGAGTGGCCCGGCACTGGATGCAGGGACTGGCTGACAGGTAGAGCGATGCTCAGACATGAAAGCTGGGTACAGCTACTGTGCGACCCGAGCGTTAACGCTGCAGCAGCTTCTTGCTGCTTTGCTGAGGGACAGGGCCTCCTTCAGCAGCTGATGGAAAGCCCCACCCAAGCTCTCCTGGAGGGCACTGCGGGCAGGTAGACTCGGATGCCTGAGCAGTGAACATCCCAGGCTGGGGAGGTGGTGATGCAGGCGGCAGGCATGTGCCCCGCTGATGGCTAGCCAAGGGACTCTTCCCTGTGGGCTGATTGTGGGAAACATCGCTGAGTCTTTCTTTCTGGCTGTTCCTCCTAGAGGCACCCGGCAGTAGGTGTGAGCTGATCTAGCCTGGCTCCTGCAGTAGCCTGGCTCTCTGGTGTCTGATGATGAGTGTGACCCCGACCAGGGGATGCCTCCTGGACCTGCCCTGGGAAGACATCTTGGTTCCACATATCCTCTGTCATCTGCCACTGCAGCAGCTCCTGAGCCTGCAGAGGGTCAGCAAGTCATTCCAGTCTCTCATCCAGCTGTACCTGGCCAACATGCGCTGCTTTGACTCAAGCCAGGTATTGCACGGCTCTGAGGCTGGGGGAGGACACAGGTGTCCTACTGCTCTGGAACTAACAGGGGAGCATCTGTCTACGTGGGGAGAAGAAACCCTTGGCAAGGAGGGTAGTTTCTGCTCAGGAGCTTGGGCTAATGGCTCAGGTGTCAAACTGGACAGATGGGCTCAGGGAGGAGAGGCAGTGATTCAGGGCCCAGCAATGCCAGTGTCTTGAGTAAGAGGCCCTGGGAGGAGTAAGCCTGGAAACTCCACCCAGGCTGTTATGGGGCACTGACTGGGAGAAACAAAAGTTTTGGAGTGCCATGTCCTCGTGAAGGTTGTGCAGTAGGTTGGGTCTGATGGGAGATAACTCTGTGCTTGGTCTTCAGGGAAAGTTTGTGTTATTCCTGGGAGCCACTGCCTGGGACTGGGAAAGAGTGGAGTAGCTGCTGTTCTGTGAGGACACAGAGTGGTCTAGCAAAGAGATTTTTGGAGAGCAGAGGTGTGGAGCTCATCATGAGCATAAATGCTGGAGTGATGATGTGTGATGGAGAAACCAGAGTATCACCTAGCTTGTGGCAGTAGCCTTGGCATGAGGTGAACAGAGTCTGATGGTAGGGTTTGCCCTGGGTTGAGGACAGGGTATGGCTTTGGGTCACAGCAGAAGAGAGGAGGGGAGAGAGTATTTGGTGAGGATCAGGCTTATCTGAAACCGTGGGGGGATGCCTCATTCTTCCTGGGTTCCCCACGCAGATTGGACCTGCCATCCCTCGAGCTGCTTTTGTTAACCTGTTGAAGGACAACGAAGTTCTGCAGCAGCTGGCACTCCAGAACTGCTCCGACTGGCTGACAGACCGGGAACTGCTCCCGGTCATCGGGCAGAACCACCATCTGCACCAGATCCAGCTGAAGGGCTGCGCCCAGCTCAGCCGCCACGCACTGGTGGCCATCTCACTGAGCTGCCCCAACCTGCGCCAGCTCTCCCTGGCTCACTGTGAGTGGGTGGACAGCCTGTCCCTGCGCAGCCTGGCTGACCACTGCAAGGCGCTGGAGGCTGTGGACCTGACGGCCTGTCGCCAGCTGAAGGACGAGGCCATCTGCTACCTGGTGCAGAAGTGCAGCAGGCTCAAGTCTCTGTCACTGGCTGTCAATGCCAATGTCGGCGACGTGGCAGTCGAGGAGACTGCCAAGTGCTGCCCAGAGCTGGAGCACTTGGACCTCACGGGGTGTCTGCGAGTCAAGAATGACTCCATCAGGTACTGAGCAACGTGGAGAGCCAGGGTGGGGATGGCAGGTATCTTGGGATGGGGAGAGGAAGAGAACCAAAGTCAGATTTCTTTATGCTAAAAGCAATGAGAGCTTAGTCTGTGAGAGAAGCCACTAGCAGGCCCTTCAGGAGAGGCACTGTGTGCTACTGACAGCAGATTTCCCAGCATATCATGGAGGGTAGGTCTGGGGTCCAACCACGTCCCTTGACTTTATCTCACACCACCATGGTGCTGCTCCCAAAGGATGGTGCGTGTGTGGCACAGTCACGAGCGCTGGGCTGCTGGGAGTAGAGAAGAGGATGAGTGGTGCACTTAGGAGTCCTGACTTGCAACTTGCATGTGCTCTCTTTCTTGGCAGGGTCCTGGCTGAGTACTGTCCCAAGCTGCGCTCGCTGAAGGTCAAACATTGCCACAACGTGGCTGAGTCCAGCTTGAGCATCCTCCGAAGCCGTGGGGTGGAGCTGGATGTGGAGCCTCCGCTGCAGAGGGCTCTCGTTCTGCTGCAGGACGTGGTTGGCTTCGCCCCTTTCATCAACCTTCAGATCTAGAACTGCTGCTGCTGGGGAGGGAGGGACTGACAATGCTGGGATCCCAGAAGGATGCCGGAACTGGCTGCTGTGGAGACATGCAGAGGGAGAGGTCGGTCCCATTGGTGAGGCTGGCCTGGGGCTCCCTCTTTCTTCTGGGGCTGTTTAGCAGCCACTGAGTGTTCATAAGTGGACTTCATTGGTGCCTCTGGGGAAATTAACTCCCTCTGCAGTGGCGTGGAGAGAACGAGTGATTTGCAGGAACACCATGGTGCTGAACAGGCCTTAGTCAGGCCAGCTAATAGATAGGATTTATTATTTGTTGTATTTTAAATCTTTAAGCGGCAGCTGTCCAGAAAGCAGGGGAGTGTTTGATGGGGACTGTCCCCTGGGGTGGGTGTGCAGGGCATGCCAGCAGAGCTGTGGAACAAACCAGGCCAGCTGGAGCAGAAAGAATAGCTACCAGCCCTCCTCTTGGGAGAGGGCAGGCCCCTCTGGGCTCTGGGAGGAGGGCAGTGAGCCTAGCTCCAGCCCACAGCCACTGGCCAGCCTGGCACCAAAGGACTAGAATGGCCCCAGTGCAGGCAGTGTGTTTGCCCAGGCCTAGGGTGCTGGTTTAGGCTGGGGCAAGGTGGGAGTTGTTTTCATGGGGAACATGCTTGTAATGCCAGTTAAGACTGACAGAAAAATGCCAAACCTAGCTGTGCTGTCACTGAAAGCAGTTGGTCATTGTCATTTGTTTCTTCCAGCATCTGACTTAACATTTTAGTAGTGCCCAGGCCTGCTGCTGTATTTTGCTCCCTGTTGCGTGGCTGGAGCTTTGACTCTCAACAGTGGTGAGAAAGGGAAGGAGCACTGACTGCTGTCAGCTGCAGTTTATGAAGAGAGCTGTAGATTGTGTTGGCAGGGAGAGCCTAGCTCTGGAGTTGAGCCTAAGCCCTTTTAGCCGCTAGGCAGTTAATCAAACAGCAGCTGCATCTTGAGAATGTGATGAAGAGAGTAATTAGAGGAAGAGAGGATGACCCTGCTCCTGTCTTTGGCCCTAGGAAGGACTGGAGGCGGTGTCTGTAAAGCATGTGCATGCTCTGGCTGAACTACACACCAACTCACATCATCTTTATTAATACTGGCACTCAAAGCAACAGTGCACAAAGACTTGTTAAAAAGGTTGCTGCAAAAGCACATGCCACATCTCAGATCTAAAAATGTCCCATGCAAGGAATAGCAGGGAATGCCCAGGCGCTGGAGAGCCATTGCGGTGTGCCCCTGGGGGCAGAGGGATAGTGAAACAAGGAGAGTAGTCTCCTCAGCCAGGTTAGTTGAGGAAGCTGAAAGCAGTGTCCTGGCTTCCAGGTTGATTCAAGTTAGTGGCAGGTGGAGTCGCCTCATTCCTAGCACCACATATCCATCCTGCCATGCCTGGCAGTGAGGTGGAAGGCTGAAGAGCAGAAGGACCTGGCTGTCAGTGGAACTTGTACTTTCTGGCTGGTTTTAGGCTGATGTAGGTTCTCTTCATCTCCTCACTCTCAGGCTTCTTGATGTCTTTGTACCTCTCTCCTTTTGTACTCACCACCTGGTTATCAATATAGCGGATCAGCTTCTTGGGAGCCTGGAGAAGAAGGATATAACACCAAGTGGATGGACAGCCACACTGCTAGAGAAAAGGAGGGGGCAAGCAAAAGCAGAGCTGCACTATGGGAGGTGGGTGGGTGGGCTGCTTTACCACTGTCTGTCTTGGGAATCTTGGCCAAAACTGGGAAGGATGCTGTCTAATGGGAGGGAGCAAGAGCCATGGTAGTCAGGAAAGGTAAGAACTGACAGTCCCTGCAGCACCTTAGCTGAGCTAATCTTCCCTTTTTGACTGACAGGTTCTATGAACAGACCTGCCTTTGGCCTGTCCTGGTTTTTTTTTGGACTTGCAGCCTGGGTTTTTTTAAACCTTGTAAGGACATTCAAACTGCTGGTGAGCTGGGACTGCTCTGCTTACCTCTTTGGGTGGAGCTGGCCGATGTGTTTTCTGATCGTCTGCACTATCCACCATCATGTACCTGAAACACAAGAAGCATTCAGCAAGCACTGAAACATACATTGCTTGGGGCTACTCACAGCCTATGTCCCTTCTCCGCAGGCTGGTTGGTGGCTGTGCAATGTGTCCTATGTGCCTAGATTGCAGCTAGGAGAACTTGATGTTCCTCTCTGGATGAAATGGGCAAGAAGTGTGTCATCCTTATGGTGAGAATCTAGCAAGATTCTCCTGGAGTAGCATCCTTAGCTGTATGTGAAGGTATTGAAAACTCAGGTGGTTGAGAATGCTGATAGCCACTGCAGAACTGAGAGAGGTACTGAGGTCTGGTGTGCTCTGCCATTGGGGCATCTTTGCTCCTTCTCAGTCCAAGTGATGGCAGCCAAATGAGACATAGGTGAGATTACAGGACCAATCTGTCTACTTTTGCCCTGAATGATGGTGTTCCTTTCACATTCCTCCTACTACTTGACTGTGAAACAGGTCTGTGCTGGAAGCAACTTGATAAAAACATCACCTCATTTCCTATGTAACTGAAACATCAGGGTCCAAGCATATGCTTGCTGTACTGCTGAGCTGCTACTCTGAGATTTTGGTGCTGGTTTAGCACAGCTGACCATGACTTCTCCCTCAGTAGTTAGTATAGTTGCTCTTGTGTATCTTCAGCTATGGCGATCTGCTTTCTGTACCTGTGCTTGAGTGATGTTTAAAGTACAGGATGTTGCCAAAACGTTATTAAAGTGAAGTTCTCAGAAACGTAACAAGCAGCTGGTGCTTTTTTGTTCCCTTGCCTGTCACTCTGAAATGAACCTGCACAGGAGATGGGCAAGGACAAGGATTACTACTTCTGCCTGGGTGCTGTTCTGCCTTGCTTTATCTTTCCTAGCCCATTGACTGTTTATTCTGTCCCTGGGGAGAATGTAAAGTGGAAAAGATGTGGCTAGATAGACATGTAGAAGCTGTATGCCTGCATGAGGATACTCATGAAAGCTGAGATCTTAAAGCAGATTGACGAAACCACAGTGTGGGTTCTCCCACTGAGAATTAAATGCTTTTAGAAATGAATATAGGTAAACTAATCTAAAGCTTTTTTCATTCCCAAGAAGTCCATAGGAGGACTTCAGAGAGGTTTCTTTAAATGCTTTGAATTCACACCTTTAACAATTGAGATATAATCTTCCCAGTGCTGTTGTACAGGCAGTCTCTTGAAGGTATCCTTAACCTTGTTTGGACTGTCTCCAAGAATGGAGGTATGAATGAGTTACTGTAGTTCTACATGTCACCATGTGTTTGTTACCTGAGCTGCAGCATGATGTTTGTGCCTTGAACCTTTAACCAGGACCTCAGCTAACAGCACTATGACTTACACTTTCATCTGTAGCAGGCTGAAACCTCACACGCAGCCAGTGCTGTGACCCAGCTGGTACAGGTAATGTGTTTCTGTGCCAGAGCTCTAAAAGAAACCAAACCCATTCTGCTGTTGAGGTTTTGTGGCTTGTTTGTTTGTTGGGGGTTTTGTGTGTGTTTGGTTTTTGTTTTTTCTTTATCCCAGCTGATGATTGTATTTGTGCTTAGATGTGTTCAGCTGATACCCGCCCCTCATTCTTTATAGACCACACTGTTCCCCAAACTGCCATCTCTTCATTTATTTGGAGCAAAATAAGGGGTTCTTTGCTGCTGGGTACTTACTTCTGTAGGATGACCTGTTTTAGTTCCTCATGGTTGGGTGCTCTGCGGGGCCGTGCCAGTTCCTGGGAGGAGACAAGCTGGTGTGTGAATAGCACAACACAGGGGTATACAGCTTAACCGCTACCTCAGTGAACTCAGCTGCTGGTGGAGCACTCCAGCCCCTGTGGGAAAGGGGGTGCCAGCCACAGCTCCACTGATGTACTGGCTTGGTTGTGGGCACAGCCTATACTAAGAGAGCCAGAGGAGGGAGAGGGGCTGTTGCTCTGCATGATCCTCCTGGCTTATCATGCAGAAGGTTTCTGCAGTCAAAATTTCTGCTTGTTGCAGACAGCTGTGGGACCTGTGTGTCCCTGAGCTCTGCCCTGCTCCTTGGCCCACTGCCACCCAGGTCAGAGTACAGTACCTTCACACTTGCACCTGCTGGGCCAATTTCCACCTTCTCCTCCACAATTAACTGCACTGCCTCTTCCAAGTTCCCCAAGGCCATGGCGAGAGCCTTCTCTGCCTGGCTCACAGTACAGGCTGGGAACATCTCCAGTAGCAGCTCCACCCCATCCTTCAAGTCAGCGCCTTCCTAGTTGGAGCAAGAGACAGAGGTAAGGGGGATGCAGTGAGGAGAGGGCTATTGAAAAGGGCCTCTGGTTTTTCATGGTCAGGAAATTCAGCTTGCCCTTTGCTGAAAGCTCTCTCTCCTTACCAGCATTACTAAATCTGATTCCTGAAGCTAACAGGGGACTGTGTGTTTGGAAAGACAAACCAACTCCTCTCACTGTCCTTTAATCTCCTCCCTCTGTATTTCAACTTGCTTTAAAGTAGGGCTACTGTGAACTGACTCATCTGTGTGGCCATGGTTAGGAGTGAGCTTTCTGGACCCTGTGGTGTGAATGCCTGACTCCTGCCCACCTTGTGAAGTTTTATGTACTTTGATTAGAAAGGAAAGGGCCTGCTAAACACTGACCTGAGGCTACACCAGAAGGAATCACCATAGCAGCATTTGCTAGAAGGTTGTGGACACAGAATGATTGTACTGCAGAGCAGGAATAGATCAGTGCTGCAGAAACAGCAAGCAGGGCGTGGGGGAGGAAGGTGGGGTTGATGTGGAAGGTGCTGCAGTACCTGTAGCTGCTGTGGGATCTCTGAAGGCCCTGGGACAGGCTCTCTCAGCCATTGCTCTGGCTCACCCTTTCCAGCCACTGGAAAGGATGAGCCAGAGCACTGGCTCACAGTCTGTCAGCACGTAATTTTCTGACAGTCTTGCTCAGGCCATACAATGGAGAAGATCATGGGCACAAGTGATGCTGTGTCACAGCCTGTGCTGTGGTTCCTTCCAGAGCTGGAAAATGCCCTCAGGTGGGGCTGGTAGTCTAGTGCTGTGTGACTGTCCCCAGTGTTCCTGCTCCTCTGCGGGGTACTCATACCTGGGCCCCGGCTCCGTCTGTTAGAGTGCACAGTCTTTCCCCGTTGCAGGCTCCAGCTCCAGGCTCCTGGCCCTTGGTGAGGTCTTCAGAGGGCGCTTCACTCCTGCTTTCCACAGCCTTTTGGCCAAGTTTTTCTTAAAGACACAGTGATATCTCCTGAGGAACAGTCCCACTAAGGCTAGAGCTCTGGGCTTTCTGTTGGCATTAGATTGCTAGTGCATTGTGTGCCAAAGCAAATCTCTTCTTAAGTGACAAGACTTGGAAGCACTACTGTTTCTCCTGCCCTCAGCGGGGATAGCTGCAGCTCTGCTCCCACTGATCTGCAGGAAGCCAGTGCTAGCACGTGCTAGAGTGCCTGAGTTCTGCATTTCCAGGCTGTACAGGGTATGGGCTGCTTGCAAATTCAATTCTACTTTTCAGTTCTCGGTCCACTAGTGCTTCAGTTGTGGATACTTCAATTTCTAAGAATTCCCTGGTATTTGCTCTATCTTTGAACTAAGATTCTTTGAACTATGATTGTCGTTTTCATTTTAAACTTGGGAATACACTGCGGTAGTCCCCAAGCTGCATGCAAACCAGCACATCCTGTGATCAGGTTACTCTGATGCATCTCTTTTTTTACAGGCTCTTTTTTTCACTGTAGGAAGAACCATTTCACTTTTGTTCTGTCCTAAGACTGGGATGGTGCTTTCCTTCCACGCTCTGGCTACATCAGGATTCTCAAAGGGTAGGATGCAGGGGAGCAGAGCAGAGCAGTAGATTTTGTCAAGTTCAAGAAAGCAGCAGGTAAGATAAAAGACAGGACTGTCTATTCTACACAGTGTAGCCTTCTGGAAAGACAGCAGTGATGTTGCTAGACCAGCAAAACTCAGACTGGTTATGTCCTGGAAGGTTTAATATCCAGGCACTTCAACCTGTCTGTTCTTTACTGGAAAGTACCCACGGGGTTGATTGATACAGCAATCCAGCTGGTGTGTGAATGCTGAGGTTAGAAAGGGCCATTGGCACAGTGTAGTCTTCTGTAGTCCTGCACAGTGCAGGTCAGAGCACATCACTGATTTTGCATCTGTGCCAAGGTTCATGGATGAACAGGAAGTGAGCTTTGAGGATGCTCAAAGTCTAGATGTGATACATGTATTCAGCTGGATACTCTATTTGATGATGCACCTGATAAAAGCTGCCCAGTGGTAGTGCCACTTAGGCAGATGGCTATCAGAGGCAGGCAGAAATCCTCGTTTCAGAATTCACCTACAGCAGAATTTCAACAAGCAGCCCTGAATTGGCTATTTCTTTCTTATTACTCTGGATTTGATCTCAACAGAAGTATTTGGAGAACTGATCAAGTGTTTTTTGCTCCAGTACGTCTTGGACAGTATTCCACATGATTCCAGCCTCCCATCTGTTGATATGAAAAACCTGACTGAATGTTGAAAATAAAAATCCCAAACCTGTCAATCAGGCTACCTTATGAGTTCCTAACTGTGGCAAACAAGTTCGTATTTTATTCTGTGACATTGTTCAACTCCAAATATTAAGACTAAAAGCATGTACGGATCTTGTACTGAAATTGTTTGTGTAACTCACCTTTGTTGCGAGCTTCACCAAGCCTTTCTGAGAGGGAGAACATCATTTCACAAACATCGCCACTGCAAGAGACAGAAGCTGTACAATTAGCTTGAGAAATAAAAGCACTAGCCTATCCTACTTGGCTACCATTTTGTAGAAAGATAAGGCTTAATGGGAAGCCAAATAAAATCAACTGGTATTTCAGATGGCCAAGGACCTACCTGCAAACTATATTAGGATTAGCATCTGTGCATTCAGGCAAAGAGTGACTTACCATGATGGCTCAGGTTTGCTACTAATACGTCTTTAACTGGATATAACAAAAGAATTTGTAGTACTGAGGGGCTTGGGCCAGGCCCCCAGTGTGTGGCATGCACATACAAACCAGTAACAATCACATACCTGTGGATTTCTGCAAAACCAGGGATATATGCCTCCATCATTTCCACAAAGGTGTCCATGTCAAAAGTCTCTTCAGAGGACTCTGGTGAGCCCAGCTCTTCCAGGACACCCGTGATATAAGAGAAGAAAACATCATCCATCCCACTGGAGACAAAGAGAACACAGGCAGCAGGGTCAACAGGCCCATTTTTTCCTTTCTCTGCATCCCCATTCCACCTAACCTTGTGTCTTTCTAATACAGCAGCAGAAGGACCTATGTAGACGGTGTTATGAGGAGATACCACCCGTAAGGCCAAGTAGCAGGTGGTCAGTGGTTGAGAGGGAAGCATTACCAGATAAATAGTGCATGTGGTCCTGCTTCCTGGGCAGCACTGAATGAAAGCCCCAGCAAGTGTTCCAGAGGCTGTGCTCCTGTGGGTGCTTCAGCTGAGCTAACCAAAATATTCCAAGTACTCAAGACCTTGGCTGTTCTATATTGACTGGTGTTTCAGGCGAGGTCATCATATCTTAAGTTACACTGTCTGTGGGATGCAGTGTTCTCTGCTTGCTGCTCTCCATGCCTGTGTCACTGCTGCCACCAGCTGCAAAACCAGCTGCTGTATTGCAGCCTCAAGGTGGCTGTATCTCTGCATACAGGCAGAGTTCAAAATAGGGAGAGGCCTGACATACATTATCCTGCTCAAAAAGCCGTTTGGGAGCACTGTGGAATGAAGGAAATCCCATATCCTAATGGGTATTAGTAGACAGGAAATTAATCATCTTGGTCATCAAAGAAATCGCATTGCTAGATGGCAATGCTAAACTATAGTTGTTCCTGCATTCCCATCAGAGCCTGTGCAAATTACCTGCATCCTGGATCTGACTTAAAGGAGAGCAACACAAAGTACAGGAAAAGTATAGAATTCAGTATAATGCACAGAATGACAAAGCAAAGTTCAAGCTGGAACAATGATACTGGATCTGCCTATCTCAACATACCTGAGATCTGCTGCAGGGATGTGGGACTGGATGAAGCGTGTCAATGTGTCTTGAATGATTCTTTCAAGCTCCATGTCTCCCTAAAACTTTTTCTTTAAAAAAAAGAAGGAAAAAGAAAACTCCATATAATTTTAATAAAATCAAAATAACAAGATCAAAATGCAGGTATGGTATAGGTAAGTGTGCTCTTCCCATGAGAACAATTCACAAACTCCTCCAATGTCTTGTCATCTCCGGGTAACAGCAGGCATCCATAAAAAGCTGCAGTATGAGGATCCACTGGAAAAAGGAGCCCAATATCTTGGGCCCCTCCTGACTGTGCTGATGCTGTCAGTATGCAGCTGTACCGTACATTTAAAATGTCCTCTCTGGGAAGCAAAGCTGTAAATGCAGATGTGTTCAGCTGCAGGACTGCAGGGACACCTTCTGAACTGGAAGACTGTGCTGTCCAGTGAGGAAGAAACGGATAGTGGGCTTGTACACTCAGTGCAGAAAGGGGTGGACCTTCCAGCTAAGAGCATATGCAGTGATGCTGGGACTTGACTCAGGAATGAGTGGGAGGAAGGGTAATGTCTCCTAAAGAAAGGACATCCTAGAGCATATTTTACAGGGACATACCAAGCAGGGCACAGACAAGTAGTCTGCCAGCCAAAATATCAGAGGTCTCCAGGTCAGGCATGGGCTGCCAGTGGAATCCTGCCCAAACAGGAGCCCGTTGTTGTGCTCGGTAAATGAGCCATTCTACAGTTGATACAGCTGCAACAAGGGGCACTTGATAACCCAAAACTCAGGGGAGTCCTAAGAATCACAGAGCTCCTACAGAAGCAGTGGCAGAAAGGGGCTGCCCACAGCCCTGCTTTGGCTATCAGTACTGAGCCTGGACTGAATGGGGTGGAAAAAAAGCTGTTTCTTAACCATTTCTTCCCCCTGGGGTCTGCAGAGCTGCTGGGTGGACAAATTCCTGGTATAAGCACCAAGTTCTTCCCAGGAAGGAAACCAACCTTGCATTCAGAGAAACTGATACTGTCATTGGCCAGAGAGGTTCCAAGGGTCATCATGCTGCCATTAGTGCAGCTCTCTCATTTCAACCACACTAGGACCTGACCAGGCCTGTTTGACACAGAACTGATGGACCACTCATATAAGTTGCTGACAGACAAGTCTGATTTCCCATGGGAATTGGAAACGTTTGGCATTTCCCTAGATGAGTCTTCCAAAGCTACCAGGATATAAACAAAACCACAGCATGACACTCAGCCAAGTTTAAAATTACAGAACTCAGGACATCAAAACACCTTACGTATTATACCTTCAAATGCTACACTTTTTCTAGTGATGACCTGCAATAGTTAAGGGGAGATTCACTAGAAGAGCTTATCCTATGTGCTCTGTTTTGTGTGGGAGTGATTTACAATGCACAAAATGATCTACAACCCAAAGGCAGGAGAAATCACTCTCCTGAGAGCTCAATTTTCCTGAAAAGGTGTTGCCATACTTCTAAACTTCCAGTGATAATTGCAATGTGGATTTTAAGATCACTTCACTAGTTGTCACTGATTCAAATACATCTGAGAAAGTCCTTCTGCATTTCTTGTTGTTGCAATGTGGGTTCTGTGTAACGTTGCACAGAATCTATTTTTAAAAGCATATGATGAAATGATACTCCTATTGCTTGCTCACAGCTACAGCTTCAGAGTTTTGCACTGTCAGAACACAAGACCTTCAGCTCTTGGAAATCCTTGTCACTGTTCTGACAAACCCTGGTCTTTAAACACTGGGGTTTATTATTAAAGAGTGAGAAGTGGAGCACTGTATGTCATCTCATTAGGCAGGCTCAGTTTGAAATACCTGGAGTGCTTACTTGATCCACGTAACATTGCATGGCACGTGTATTTCCTCACCTCAGGCAGAGAAAAGTGGTATCAGTTCTCAAATTGTGAATGTGAAAATTATTCATTTTCTGTATTAGATACTTTGGCCAGCATCTCAACAGGGTCTCCCACCCTACTGTCAGTCTTGAGAACGTAGCGATCTCAGCAATCTCCATCCCCTTGCATTCTCCTTCCCAACATGTTAATGTCAAATTTAGTTTGTTGGTTTCGTTAGTTTTTTTGTAAAACAAATATAGAAATAATATCCCTCTAAAAGTACCATTGTCCTTGTCGTGTATGAAATAGCTACCTATGCTATATTGAAGAAAAGTTGGTATGAATTTCTCTTCCTCAAAAAAAAAAAGGGCAAGAATCTAAACTTTTTGCATACAGCTAGATTGTTTTGGAAGGCTCTTTCAACTCCAACTTCAGTAATCATTCTCAAATGGTCAATGTGATGGAATGGGAATGACTGTGAGCCTTGGACTTTTTATTAACAAGATAGACTTGAGCAATTTAGAAGAATGTTTCTGAATTAAGGAACTGCCATTTGAATGTATATCAACTTTTATGGGATCATAAATTTGCCTGCCAATGACTAGAGGTTTCTGCAGTTGGAAGGAGGTGGGTGTTGTATCCTTGGATGTTTCTCAGAACAGGTTAGAGAAAGTTTAGGTAAATCTGATCTGGCTGAGGGATTGATTAAAGGCTAATTTAGCTCAAATGTCAGTGATTGTTTTTATGTGAGTAATGGGACAGGGATGGTTCACTGAGCTCTCTCTGAAAATTTTTTCTGAAAAAGCACAGAGCATGTCTTATGCTGCTCGGCATGTCTGTGCTTGGGAAAGTGCATTTATCTGGGATATAAGGCCCTCTCAGTGCAGCCTGTGACATACAGGCTCAGAGGAAACTTCTCAAAAGACGTGTGTGCAAAACAGAGAGCAAGCTGTGGCTATACTCCATTGAACTACTTAACTCAAACTTTGCTGGCTTAAAAGAAAACTTTCCAGGCTAAGTGACACTTTACAGAAAATTTCAGTGCTTCTATTTTTTGTTTTTCTTGCTAAAGAAGTCCCCGAAAGGGCTTTCACAGTGTGGTTGGTATGGGAAAGCAGGCTGAGGTCACTGTGTGTGTTAACACAATTAACTGCTTAATGCTCTAAAATTAAAATAAGACTTTTGTTTATAGCTTAGCCCCAGTAAATTACAGTAATAGAAGACAGTAATGCCAGTGGCCAGACTCTGCCCTCCCCTCTAGATCTACACTGGAAAGCTGCACTTGGGCACTCTACTGACATAAGGCCCTTACCGGAGCAGACGTATCACCTGTGCGAGGTCTTCGGCTCACGGCCAGTGTTTATGAAGGCACTTCAATGCCTGCAGAGGAGTCGACAGTCCATCCTATAACTGCCAGGCCCAAGCCATGAATGAGGGAGCCCTTTTATGGGAAAGGAAAGCTGAATTAGCTGAAGCAGGAGCACAAGACAATCTTTCTGTATGCTGGTGTCTTTATGCTTTATGTCACTTGTGACCATTTCCCCTAATGCACATGGTACAGCTTTATTCTTTGGAATAAAATGTACTTTGTGAAAGGATAACATGGTTGTGAGAACGGTGTACCTGTCAACCTTCAAATTCACTGCGATGTCGTGATGTTTTTCAACATCCACAGTTTAAGCAGCAAGGCCAGCAGTGGTTCCTGCACATCACCAACGTATTCCAAAAGCACCGGTGGCCTCATCGCCATGGCCAAGCAGAAGTTGTTCCTCGAGGCTTTAAGGAGACCGGCGACCGAGCGCTGGGTGTCCCTGCTGTGCGGGTCGCCACGGCCGGAGCCCCACGGGGGAGCGGCAACACCGGCTGGGCAGCCCCGGGCGGCTTTCACTGCGCTCCGGCTGCTCCCCCCCACCGGCGGGCCAGGCTTCCCTCGCCGGGGCCTGACAGCGAGGCCGCAGAGAGCCCGAAACACGCGGTGCACGGGCCGGGTCCCCCCCC
>VXAZ01004120.1:170017-200754 GCA_013399875.1 Gymnorhina tibicen | reverse complement strand
GTAACCGGCGCGCGCCGCCGCCGGCGGGGGGGGTTAGCGGTCACCTGATCGCCCGCGCGCCCCCGCCGCGCCGTACTCCCTCCAAGCGGGGCCCGCGCGGCGCGCTTGAACGCGTCACGTGGCCGCGCCCGCCGCCAGCAACCGAGGCGCGCCCGGCAGGGCAGGGCAGGGCAGGGCGGCTGCGCGCTGCCGCTCCCCGCGCCGCCATCTTTCGTGAGGGCAGCAGCCCGGGCAGGCGCGGGGCGGGGCAGGAGCGCCTTGTGAGGCCTGGGGACGCGCTGGCGCTTGGCGGAGTCACCCCGGGAAAGGCTCCCAGGGAATCTCATCCCTGCCAAGTGTGAGAGGCGCGTTCCCTGATAAAAGTAGCACGCTTTCAAGTGTTTGGGCCAAGTTGCCCTGCTGTTCGGGCAGCCAAAGCTCTGTCACGGGATGCTCTCCAAGCTGCCGCCCGCGTGGAGTCCCCTGGCTGAAGAGCCACCCCGCTACACCCAGGCTCGACAAGCTGCTGTATAATCCTTCATTATGCCAGTCTGGAGGATTGCTGTGTGTCTAGGGCAGCTTCAGGCCGTTCAAGAATCACAGAATCAACTGGGTTGGAAAAGACCTCTGAGATCACCGAGTCCAAAATGTGACCGAGCACCAACCTGAGAAGGCAGCAGAGCGGCATGGGGGCAGGAGCAGAGCGGGATGGGGGCAGGAGCAGAGCGGCATGGGGGCAGGAGCAGAGCGGGATGGGGGCAGGAGCAGAGCGGGATGAGGGCAGGGGCAGAGCGGGATGGGGGCAGCGGCAGAGCGGGATGGGGGCAGGAGCAGGCAGGAGCAGAGCGGGATGGGGGCAGCGGCAGAGCGGGATGGGGGCAGGAGCAGAGCGGGATGGGGGCAGGGGCAGAGCGGGATGGGGGCAGGGGCGCAGCTCTTTCCCTGCTCGCTGGCTGCTCTCGCCCGTCCCCTGTCAGGTCAGCTGCTCGCTGCTTTGCCTGGTCGGGCAACACAGTGCTTCCTGGAGCACCTTTGGAGAACTAACTCTGTTATGCCAGGTGCTTCTTCAGAAAAATTCTAAAGCAGCAAGGCATAGTTCTCCAACTCATGCTCCTCAGTCATGTGTTACTAAATACCAAGCGAATGAGCCTGATTCTGCCTTTGGCGATACAAAAAAAAATCCAGAGTAATGCCAGCTGGGTAGGGAACATCACACTCACTCCAGTCACTAAGAGCAGAGTCTGTTTCTATTGTTTATTTCTCTTGAAATGTACATACATTCCTCCATTGACACTGTATGAATTTATGTCATTGTAGGAGTATCCACTGCCTTTCATTTCTTCTGCCTTTTGACTGTTTTTAGCCGCATTCATCCATACATTAACCGGAAGTAATCTACTGTGCTGCATTATCTTTCCTTCGATCTGTGTTTTTTCTTAGTTTGGTAAACAGATTGAAACCCTCTACCAAGCCTGCTATTTCTAGGTTTCAAATTGTGTGACCCATTGTGTAAAGAACATGCTGGGAATGCAGCTGCTTCTGGGACAGGCTTCATCACAGGGAAGTGGAAGGGGAATTTTTGAAGAAAATGAAGTAGCACATGTAAAGCCCCTAGAAATTAACGATCTTTGAAGCTATGACAAACAATTACAGTCACCTTGTTTGACCTAACTTCCCTCATCAATTCTTGACTGAATTAGAACAGACATTCCTAAACTACTTTATGTTAAGAGGTTCTACCAGCTATTTCCACTGGTAGTTCATGGCATCCTATTCATCAGCAGAATTTAAGGATTTGTTTAGCCTCAGTCTGCTTTGTAGTTTTCTTGGTTTGCTTGGAAACCTTGAGGCCCATAAGAAATTTTGAGAAGTTCTCAGATACTGTCAGTTCAGACAATTTTTAAATTCTTACTAATCCTATGATTTTTGTATCACAAATTTCAAAACAACAACAGACTGGACCTCTGTTTGTTGTTTTTTTCTACTACCAAGACTTTGAAGGTGACCATCAGCCAGGATGATGGTGGGAGGAGAAAACCACACTGGACTTTGAAGCAGAGGTCTGAGAAAATCTAATTTAAAATACCACTGAAATTCTCCTATAACTATTTAAATTTCTTAGTTGCGTACATTGAGTACACTAGGACGTAGTGGCTTCTTTTAGTGCACTTTGCTGCAATTTGATATTTCACCTTCCTGCCTTACTTTAAACCAAGCTGATGTAAGAGGGTGGGATTTTTTTAATTACAGTAATGGAAGAGGTCCAGTCTTGTAGTACTGGTAATAGATACCAGAAAAAATATGGCATCTAATAGCTCCCCAATTTAAAGTTACATTCAGAGAGGTTTGACAAAACATCCACAGGGATTCCCTATACAAATCCGCAAAATACACTCTTCATTGAGAGTCCAGGCAGAAAGAAACGTCAGCACAGGAAATTGTTCTTGGAGAACCCTTCTACTCGTCAGTCACAGGCTGTTGCAAACCAGAAAGGTTAACACACCATCTAATTATTTGATAGGATTCATATTCCTTCATAAATGTGATGAATAATGCAAGTGTGTTGAATCAAGCCAGAGGAAAATTGTTCCTTCTCCAGCCTATTATTAGCTCCTTGTGGTATAATGTACTTGAAATCATAGAATAATTTGTGTTAGAAGGGACCTTAAAGATCAGCTCCCCACTATGGGCAGGGATGCCACCCAAAATGAGTTTGTTCTGTGACATTTTAATGTGTGGGTGGATGATTCTTGTATGTGAGAAAATTTAACCTTTACATGTGCTTCACTTTATATTTGACTTTAAATTAGAGAACAAAAAAGTACCCCCTTCCATGTGTTTTTGCCCCCTGCTTAGTCCAGACTTAGTGTTCCCTACGATGGGTATTACGCTGTTTTTGTATACTCTAGCTTTGAAAGGCTCTGGTGACGGGGCTTAATCTGAAGCAAGGCACACATTACTGGGATGTGTTTCCTGACATTTAAGCTTTATTTCCCATTGTTTTTAGTTAATCTTGTCACATGTTCATATGTGTCTTTGAGACTGCTTAAAATACTTTCCTGTTGCTAAGCCTAGAATATCAGTACACAGCTTTAAGTTTTGTCCTCTGCTTTTATTTTTACTAACCCAAACTGCATTTTAATTGTGATTTATCTTCAGTCCTCTACAGACCCCCATTTTTGCAATTTAGAGAAAGGGTATTTTGAGAATAGAGGGGTTTTTTTAAAGTAGCAATAGGTGTTCAAGCTCATAGCTCTACAAAAATTTAAACAACTTATGAACACCCCTTTGAAAGCGCCCACGGCTCCCAGATTTTCTTCTGCAGCCAAAGGAGATTCCAGTTTCCCAGTTCCAGTTTCCCAGGATTTGGGGGCGCGCGGCTTTCCAGGGCAGCGAGCGGGACGGGGGCCTGGCGCCCTCTGCCGGGCGCGCCGTGGAACGTCGGGCGTTGCTCTGGAAGCGCTGCTGCCGCATTCCCGAGCGTCCTGCGCGGTTCATTACGAACGTGCTTATTTTGGCATTCCAAAAGATGTTTCCTTCGGTTGAATTTTCCTGGGAAAATTCATGTTTTAATTTCAGAGTCTGGCAGGTAGAGTAACCTGCATCTCTAGGTTACAATTAGGTTTATTAGAGCCTATTTGTCTTTCCCCTTTCTTGGTAACATGGAGTTCTTCTTGAATATTCCCTTGGTTTTTTTGTCACTCTTTGCCTCTTCTTATGTACATCTTGTCGTAGTTACAAAGGTCATGTCGTCAAATAAGAGACGATTCTGTGGTTGTGCATGACAAAGGAATCTGTTTCATTCCTGTATTGTGACTTAGCTTTCTAGTGTTGACAGGTATGAAGACTTTTTTTTTGTCACAGCAAAATGAGCAATTTATCTAAAAATAAACAGCAAAGTATGTGAATAATGAATAAATGAATAATTTGTCATCTTTCTGTTAGGGAACTCATTGTGCTTTGAATTTGTCTTACAGTTTTATATACAGTAGGCTGGATTACAGAGTGATGACATGCATTTTCAAAAGTCTCAGTATACTGAGTTTGTGGCAGAGCCAGAAAGAGGAATCAGGAATTTGTGTTCACTGACTCATCCAGTTAGAGGTATGCTACTTATGGGCATTTTTGAGGATGTGAAAAACTAAAATAATCAGTGAACAAAGGGGGTTTTTTTTCAGTCTCTGAGTACAATACATTGAGCAAAGGTAGTCTGTAACAGGCTGGGGTGTCTGGAGCTGCTCCGATTTGGCCAACTCTAAAGGAGCAGTAAGAAGATGATACTGAGGAGCACTGAAGAGGCTTTTCATCTGCAAAAGGCTATTGATACTCTTATATAGGATGGTGATGTACTTAAGTCAGTGGAAAAAGTAACTCTGAAGTTGGTTGTATTATAGCAAATAACTTCCCAGCTGACAGTGTCAGATGGTCTCACGGCTGGGAGGAGCTTTTAGACTACCAGGTATTTGGACATGGTGTCCTCTTGCAGATCTTGTAAATGCTGTGTGCTCTATGGTGAACAGCTCTTCCCAGCTTCTTGTAGGTGCTGCTAGTTAAGAGTTCCATAGCAGGCTGGGTCTTAGTCATTGTGTACAGCTCTCGCAATGCACACTTCTTTTTCTGGCAAGTGTGATAAAGGGCTTTCTCGGTACTTATCTCTGGCCTTGATCAACAGCCTGCTACCAAAGGATGTTGTGTTGTTCTGAAGAAACGGACATTTGTGGCATCAATACCGCTGTGATTTCTTGCGTTTTGCCTGTGAATGCAGGCCCTGCTGCCAAAAAGAACTTTCTCACCCAGAATACTTCTCAGCAATGTGCCAGAGTAGATACTGGACACTTTGCCAGGTGAAGGCCAAAATGTTTGAAATTTAATTTATTGGAAGCTTGTTAGTTTGTCATGCATATTATCGACAAAAGTATTGACAGGGTCTGTTCTTCTGTTGCATTCATATGTGAAAGTAATTTTTGTCTTCTATTTTTTGTAGCAGCTAATTCAGACAGAATTCAAGTGTGAAGGCTTTTCCTAATTTAGAGGAATTTTAAGAACTGGAAAATTATGCTACGTAACAAGCTATATTTGAACACGTCTCTGAATTTACATAATAAATGCCTGACTTTTGCAGTTAGCAGAACTAAAATATGGAGAGGATCAGAACATGATTTAAGCACTCTGTCTTACTGCTGTCTCTAATTTCTTTTGTTCAGATGTGTTTCTTTTGTTCAGATGTAATGGGAAAAAAATCTAACTATTTCAGTACTGGAAATAGCTCAGGACACGGTCTTTGATCTGCACCTCCCTCTGTCTTTAGGTATTATCCTCATTTCACAGATGCACAAAGTAAGGCAAGCAACATGTGACCTTTTTTTCTGAAAGCACTTGGAGATCTGCTACTGAAAAGTGTATGAAAAAGCTACACACTTCTTATACAGTTATGTAGCTTTTCTTTAACATATCCAGCTACTTCATCTCAGGCAAACCGAAAAAAGGAAACATATTCAGCTGAGATAATGTACCTGCCTGCAGAGTATTCTGATTAAATTATACACCATAAAATTATACTTGAGTAGGTAATGTAGTAAAATAATAGTAATAACAATAATAATAATAATAATAAATAGGATGCTGCCTACAAGAATTCCCTCAAGAGCTCCAGGTAATTTGTATTTTTTTTAAAATTCTGATAGCTGTTATTTCTGATATATGGGAAATACTCCCTGAAAGTTCATTCAGTTCCTTGTCTTCTTTTGATGTCCTGCTGTTGGAGAGTTCTGCATTTTAGTTTTGACTGGCATCTAAAAGAAGAAGAAAAATGAGTTTGAAAAATTAGAGTTAGAAGATAAATTTGTTGTGAGCAGCAGTGAGCAAACAGTGCAGTTGGTACCTGAGAAAAGGCATGGCCTTTGAAGAAAGGCTTAGTAATTTCAAGTAGATTTCCATAGGTATGTATTTGTAAAACGATCATACCAAGTGTGCAGTGGAGGGTGGATGTTGTTAAATAGAACTTGCCATATTCTAGTTTGGGCTGTATAGAAATTATCCGCTTCATACAGCACAGTCTGGATAACCATAAGGATAAATTTACTCCTTTTCTTATTTCACTGTACTTATTGATTGCCTCCCGTGGCATCAGCTAACCCCGCAGCGTATGAGAGAAGCGCGCTCATTTCGTTTGAGATAGCCCAGTGACTTCGCTTGTTGTCCAGGACCAAGTCCTTGCCGCGGTGTTTGGCAGCAGGGGAACTGGTCTGTGGGAGAACGCCACGCAGCAGGGGAAGGGCGCCGGGATGCTGGCGAGGAGCAGTGCGGCAGCCGAGCACTAGATGCCACTCTGAGGCCACAGTAGGAGCATGGCAACTCTGCAGCATCCCGGCACAGAAGGCTGGGAACGAGAGCTCTCGGAAAGCCCCGTGTGGGAGGGAGACAGGCCGAGCTCCTTGCATACCCCTCCGATGACGCTCAGAGAACAAACAGCGAAAAGGTGAATCAGGGGCCACCGGTGGTGCGTTCGGGCCCCACGTGAGTCAGGGCCAGCAGCAGGTGCTTCGGATGGGAACTGAACCTCCATCCAGAGCTAGCAAATAATCTCCCGACTTCAATGGCTTTATGCACAGGTGTCCCCACTTCTGACCTATTAGCCAGATGGGCTCAAAAGGAAGGAGGAAGAGCAAGGTGAAAGGGCAGTTATAGCTCACTGGATGGGATTTCATGAGAGTTTAAGGATGATCTGAAGACCCGTGGCTCTTACAGTGTTTCTGCTGGTACAGTTGCCCTACAGGTAGGTCTATAAAAGTTTGTGATCAATAGAAAAACATTTAACAACCCCCTCCTTCACCATTCCCACGTGTACCCTAAACATTGCAGCATTGTGCTGAGAACCAGGCATCAAAACTGTCTATAATCTGACTAAAGTAATAATGGGCATGAGTCACAAACCTCAGTGTGGGTTTTGTGCAGCTCAGAAAATGCAGGAGTATCTGAAGAAAGGTTTGTCTTGTTGTCAGGATAAAGGCTAGTTGCTCAATTTGGATTCAGATCAAGGCAGAAATGTGGAATGAAGTTTTGATGGGGCAGCATCTTTTCTGGGAAGTGAGTCTGCTTTACTGAACAACTTGAAAGCAAACACTTTCTGTGAATGACCCATACTATAAATCTTCTAAAAAGTACTCTCTGTTCGCGTTCACTTAAAATGTAACATTAGCAACACAAACACGTTGCTTCAAAGTACTGAAGAAGCTGTGAACTACTAAAAGGGCAGTGAAAGCAGAGAAACATATATCTGTTTCCTTTTATGTGGAAGCATTTACCAATGCAACATCATAGTTTTGAGTGAACTGTGTGGCTGGTAGTCCTCAGCCTTGAGGATGAATACGTGTCAATCTGGAGGAAACAGGAAGGGATGAATCCTGGTAAAAATCCTAGTCACTGACGCGTATTATTTCTCTTCAGTTACTTCGTATTCCTACATAATCAGGAATAGTGTGCAATGCATTGCTAAGTGGGTTATGTTAGTCTCAAATAGCAGGCTTATAGAGAAAATAAGATTTTCACTGCTATTAGCTACAGGAATGTTTTAGGTAGAAATGGTGGAGGTACATGTCTCACAGCTGAGGTTTTTTGGAGTGCTGACTTCCTAGGAGCACTAGCATTACTTTTGTGGCCTGTAGTCAACTGCAGCCCTCCCTTGTGAGCTGTGATTGGATCCAAACCTGTTGTGGCAGAGATGTGTGTGAGCTTGACCTTTACAGAGTTAAGTACTCAAAAATAACTGCTCTTTGCAAAGTGCAAGTATAATGCATTGTCTGGCTGTTTCATTCTCTACACCAATTGGTCTGTACAAAGAATAAAAAGATATTTACTGTAACAGGTTTTTAAGTTAGCTCAAATGGTAGAGGATTGTATTTTTGGTGCTCAGGTTCCTGTACTTGCTCTTTGCTGTCCAGTTTAAACATCTGTTACACTGGATTCATAAATCCTACTAGTGAAACATAGCCAGCATGCCCTAGAAATTGAGTGGCACTTCAGCAGCCAGTTTCTAGTAAAAAGTATCAGAAAGAAACATTCTGTCTTTCCTGCTACCACCTACCTTCTGGAAAAATTACCTTCGGGAAGAGTGATTGTTCAGTAATGTACAGAAAGCCCCTATGTGTTCCTTCTGTGTATCTATGAGTATGTGAAGGTATATTGTCCAGTGGTTGTTGAAGTCCACTGAGTAATCCATCTGGGGTCCCTTAGATGTGTGAGTAAAGCCTGGATACTTACATAAAATAGACTGTTGGGTCAGTTTCTCTTTTCTGTAATTTGAATTTAAATGTAGAAATTACTACCTTGAAGTAGAGCATTCTCAGATATTAAGGAAGGAGTTTGGTCTTTTGTATGTGAACTACACAACAATTACGCGCGCACACGCACAAACACACACACACACACACACACTCTCTTATCCATGAAGCCACCCAAGTCCTAACCTGGAATTTCAAGGTTCTTTGTCGGCAACATCCATCTTCTGCACCCTCCTCGTATTAGCATTGATCTACGGGGGAAATAGAGAACATGGCTGTGTTATTATATACCCGACTGCAATTTCTGCTCTAGTGATTGAGTGTACATACAGAATTTTTGAAACATGGCCATTCTAACTTATTTTGTCTTCCTGTCAATAGCGTGGCACTTGTCCAAATTATGGATCGATATCAGCTGATCTTTTTATGTTAAACTGTAATGAAGTTGCCTCTCTTACTGGAGATGTGATCTTGCTTCAGGCAATGCTTTTAACTGAGAACTTTTGGAATGGAAATGGGGGAGAAGGGAAACAGAGGCAGAGGAATGAGCAAACCCAGAGTGGAGAATAACAGCATTCCTTTCTCTTTTTAAAAGAGGTAGGAGTTGGGTAAGAGGGGGACTTGGATATGAAGAGAGCTGGCTTGTTAGGATTTGTACTAGTATGGGTGAGAACTGTCAGCCTCTACTCTCTTCAAAGTACTGTCAAAAAGCCAGTGGTGGACACTGGGAATGAAAGCCTGGCTCTCTTGAAATTTCATGCAACGTTACCTTTAATTTCTATTTTAATTTCTATTTTTTTTCTATTTCATAAAGTTTGTGAAATCAAATAATTGAAAGAACAGAGGAAAAATGGAATGAGGCAGGGATTGGGAATGAGGGATGTAAAAGGGGATATTAGATTAGCCATTTTTTCCCTTGTGGTCAGGATGAGATAATCTCTACAGTGACTTCTCCAGGCCATTATCTAGCTCAGAAGAGTTTTAGGGTATCAGCGTTGTGTCATAGCTGTGGCAAAGAGCAGCTGAATGCCTATCATTTCATAGGCATTTGCTGAAATTCTTCAGAGTGCCCCTGCTTTTACTTTTATCTTATTTCACTTCGATGTACAAAATGTGGAGGGTAACTTTTTCTATCCCATTTCTAGGGTAAAGGGTTTGTGGAAGATGTTGTGTCTGGCTTTTGGAAAAAGAGTCTGTGGGAGACTATATTAATTTTATTTTGTAAGGGAAGAACAATGAAGAAGGGAACTTGGTGGATTTGGAGCTGGTAGTCAGTGGCTAAAGTTGACAGACACTTTCCTTTCTCAGAACAAAGTGATGCTGGTATTTTGAAGGCATCTTTTTGTGAACCATTTAAGAATAAGGTGGTTTCTCCTAGAACTGTCTCTGAGCCACTCTTACAGCTCAGTTTTGGCTGCTGTGAATATGTGCAATATTTCTGGAGAACCCAGGAATGCCTCCTATTCCAAGTGTCTCATTTGTATCTCTGTCCCACGTGGGAAAGGAAGTGTGAGGCCTGAGTATTCACCAGTTCTCCTTGGTTTCTCTGCAGTGGCAGGTGGGCCAGCAACAGGGAGGAAGCTGTTGGACACACCAGTCTGGTTCCCTCCACCATATAATTTTATAATTATTTCTGATTCAGGAAGCTCTGTATGTGTGTCTTTCTAAATGTTACTGTTATTATTATCCTTAGTTACTTTATGTAAGTATCTAGAATGATCCATACAAATACAGACTGTTGGATTTGAGAAGCACATGATGAGATCTTCATAAGAATTGAAAATGATTGGGTAGGACTGATAAACTGAGATAAGTAAGGGAAATTAAGGAACTAAGCAAATGGTTTCTTTACTGTCAAAGTACTGTAGCTGAGTTGGAAACTGGATTTTTATTGCATGGTCTCATGTAGATACTTTTAATTCCAAGGATATGTTTTCCCTTCTCAGAGCCTTAAGCAAAAAACACCTAAGTAAGACCTCTCAATTTCAGGATAATGCTAAAATGAATAATGAAAAGTTAAGACTGTGATAGTCAAGAAGTTTTTGATGTCTTAGTCTATAGTATCTGCTTCAGTTTTAGTCTATTACTCTATTGGGTCTCTATGATTCAGTTAGTGAATTTGTACACCTCTCTTGTCCCCCTTGATACAACATTGGCTACCAATAGCTTTGGGGACATCTTTACAATAGTTTTGTGCTTGCAAGCCTACAATATCTAAATATCTCAAGAAATATTTATGGTTGTTAAGGCCTGGGTAAGTGAGGGGACAGTGTTATTTCAGTTGTACAGATAATGAACTGAGAGAAAAGTGATATTTGGGGAGTGGTACAACAAAATTATGGTAAATCTGGATGGAAAACACTTGTCTTGTTCAAGGGAAAAACTCTAAGTTCTATGACGCTTTTCCTTGTAGTGCAAGGATGAGAAATTAAAACGGTGAGTGCTTTTTATGAATTACAATGAAAGAAGACCTCAGCATTTCTTTGGGTCTATGGAGAGAATTTAAGATTTTGGTGATCTTGCTGTGAAATGGAAATGAATAGCTTCTTTTTAAAAGCAGCTTAGTATTGGGAATAATGTTGAATATGAAAAATGGAATTTTTCATACAAATTTAAAAATATTTATTCATCAAGTGTTTTAATTCATGTAGTTTGTAAAAAGTGGTTGATCTCTGAGAAAAGAAGTTTTGTTTTGCTGAATCCACATTTTCATCCTGAAAAACATGTAAAAAAAAAATCCAACCTAGCTATAGTTCCCAGCAAAGACGATAGAGGGAAGCCACCATTTTTTTTGCAGATAGGTCTTTTGCTTTAATCATTTCACTGATGTAGGGGGTAAAAAATAAGACTTGTACATAGCTTTTCAAAAAGTTTGATAACCTGTTGGTGTAAATCAGCATAGCTGCACTGAGGTCAGTGAGGTCTGGCTGTCAGTCTGCTCCTAACTGTGCCACAAAGCTACCTTTTTTTTTTTCTTCTGAAACAAAAAAAGCACAGATATTATACATAAGTTAATATGCTGTAGTGACAGGAGATGGTATTTTCTTCAAGCCTGGGAAGAAAAGTGAAAGAGACAAGAAGCAAAGATGGGAGACATGGAAAAAGAAAAAATAAACCCAAACCCCACCCCAAATCCAGCCAAGAAGTTACTTGGTCTGACCACTAAAATCTTATTTTAGGAGACCCAGCATCAGTCACGAAGCAGATGCTGGCAATGCTCCTGCTCAGCAGGAGACTATAAACATATGTCCTAGGTCCCGTGTTTTATGTGGCTATTTACACAAGCACAAAGTAAATGGAACTGGTTATCCCTGTTAACTGGTACTCATTGCTACGTGGGGTCCATTTGCTTTGCTTCGGTGTCAGGGGCAGCAGGGGAGGAGCAAACAAAGCTTAGAAAACTCAGCCCAAGGAAAATGAAGTGCATTATTGGATGCTTAAGTAGGATATGTCTAATAACTGACCTGTTGGTTTGTTCGCAACACGAAAAAAGGTGGAACGTATGGAGCAAATTGGAGGATAATTCTATTAGTTTAAAACCAGCTTTTTTTCCCTTGAGCCTTAAATTCTTGCATTTAGTTTGGTTTTTTTTTTTTTTTTGGTAAAAAAAAAAGGTAAAATTGAACTGAATTTTAAGAAAGTATTGCAGATTTGAGTTTAAAGGGGTATACATTTCACATTCAGCATATCAAACAGAATGATCTGAATTTTCAAAAAGTTTGCCTCGGCTGGAATAGCTAAACAAACCTGAATGAAATTTGCAGTCAGTGTGAATCTGCATTTTAAAAGCTTGCTCAATCATTCCACCTTGGACAAACAAATCTTTGTTTTCCATCATCTATGTTCTTATTTCTGATCTGTTTCCTACACAGAATACTTGTAAGCATGGACGATTATGCACAGACTGTTGAATAAAGACAGACTGTGAAACTGGAAAGGGGAAATTCAGTTGTAGCCTCACTTCATGGATAGTAAGAGAGTTACACCTCCAAGGATTTTGCCTGATTACTTTGGAAATTAGAAGTCAGGCTTAGTAGCAGGTGTAAAAAGAAGAGTGGCAGGCACGACTGTGGAAACACTACGTGGGAGAATTGTGTGCATTACAGGGAAATAAACATCATAGAATTGTAGTTCTGGACCTGTGTTTTCTGTTAGCCAACAGGTTACCACAACTGATTTAAACCCTCTCTTGGCAAAATTTAGTTGATTCAAGTGGATTTACACCAGGGATTAATTTAATCTTCAGTTTTCCTGGTTTTCAAGCCCAGAAGGACTACTAGCTTGTATACTGTGGTCTGTCACATAGCACAGGCTGCAGAATTTCACACGGTTATTCAGCATCAAACCTACTAACTGGTATGTTTTGAAAAAAAGCATCTTTCTGCAGGGAAGAATCTCAAGGAAAGGCTGTTGGAAAATTGCTGGAATTATCAATTTTTTTTTTTGACAAGGCTGAGACCTCTGTTCCTAATTCTGTGGCAGTCAAACTTCCTCTCCCTGCTCTAATTTCTGTGCCTATAGTTTGAAGATAGGATGGTTAATCTCATCTGGAAATAAACTTAAGTTCCACAGCAGAAGACTGATAAATGTAAGTAACACATCACTCCGTGATTGTAATCAGCTCCCTCCTCTATCCCTTTTGTTCTGCTGCATTTCTCATTTTGCTTTTCCCATATGCAGATCTCTGATATTTTTACTGAGTGCAGTAAATGATGTGCTGACCTTCTACTGCCTTTAGTACTACCTACTAAAATTTTATCTGTTTCCTTAAAGAAAAGTACAAATTAAAACAAAATTCTCTAAAATTGCATGCATTCGAATAGACAAAATGCCAAGCTAGCTTTTCACTTGTTCATAATAACAGCACTTCAAGAGTGTGTGTTGTTACAGTTATTTACATAGCTGTGTAACGAGATGGGAGGTTCATGACGTTTTTTTGCTTCATGTTGCATTTCAGCTTTCTTTTAGTAATTAGTGTAGCAAATCTGTCTGCTGAGTATCTCATAGTTGTGTCATTCCAGCCTCTGGAGTATTCATGCCATGCTGAGGTTGGAATTCAGATTTTGTGTCTCAAAACACATAGTTTCAAGTGCCCAGAGACAGTGGTATGTAGTGTCTGTGTTATCTTTCTGCCCAGGTGAAAACTGTCCTGCAACCCAGGGACTTGGTTCTGGATTGTCTCCTGATTCAAGTTGAACATTTGTATCTCTCCATGCGAGTATAAAAGAGAACTGACTGATGTTTTCCTTGTTCCTAAGTTTTAGGAACAGGGACTGACAGCTGGAGTCTTTGTAAAGAAAGGATCCGTAACCAAATGGACCCATGGGATATGGGCACTTCATTAGAGTTCAATATTAAAGTGACAGGTACCTTAGGAGTGAGATCTAAAGATTAGATTATATGGCAAATAGAAGCCCCAGTTTCCAAGTGTGATTTGCTGTCAGTAATGGTGTCGTGGGCATGAATGTCTTGAGCAATATATACATCACCGACAGGAAAGGCTCAGCTAGAGGGTGCAACTTCTCTCTTCTTATCTTGGTTTTGCATTTTATTAGATGCTAGGATCAGTCTAGTCCCTATCGTTTTCACAAACAATATGAGGCTCTTGTCTGCAGACTTCTTTAGGAAGGGTTTGCCCCTCTCGAGCCCTGCTAACAAGGGCTCTGTAGTTGCTCTTCCCCTGTTATTTGCCAACTGAGTGATACTACACAATCACTGTTGTCTTTGCCTCTGTAGGCCTTAGGGACTGCTAACAGTTGCTATTTTCCCCATACCTTCTTGGTGCTTTTTCTGATCTCTCTTCAGCTGATACTCCTAGAACTCCCTCTCCTGTTCCTGATCATTTGGAAGGCTTGGTCCTGGGAATTCATCGTGCCTCTCCATCATTCCCCTTGCCTGGTGCTGCCCTCTTGCAGCCTTGGTCCCTGGGGCCTTGTGTCCTGCCTCACCAGTGTTTGCCTTGCCTGGTGCAGCATTCAAGCGACACCTTAATAAAAAGCTTTCCTCCCTTATCTCCTCTCTGCTGCTGTGCCACTGGGCTGGGGATCGTGTTCCCATCTCTTTCACACGCACACCTGGTCATAAAACACTGGGTTTGTTTTTAACCTCAAACCAGGGAGCTTTAATTAAAGAGACAGTGACCTCTTTTATGAGTTTGCTCGCATAGGGTTTCAGGGCTATTGTCATATACAGCTCACATAACAGAGCACCATTGCACAAAGCCCCATTTACACATCCTTCCCTGGCTTTTTTCCTCTCCTCTTTTTGTTTTCCAAACGCAGAAGGAGGTTGTTTTCTTGTTTACCCCTAGGCAAAGTTGTCTCTCGTGTTAGTAGCCTATGGCTAACAGTTTCTTTGAAGAGAACCTACCTTTCTTACTTACACATGGATGTCATTAGACTTAGAGAAATGTTATTTTTTAGTCTGTGTAAGAAATAGTCTTCTTTACCTTAAATTTGCTGGATCTGAATGACTAGCTAAAGCAGATCTTCTGTTCATTCTCCTTAGCTTGTTCCCATAGCTGTATAATGGAATTTGTGTGTTTCTTATGACAAATACTTTTTATTATTTGCTGTTGCTTTTACCTGTATTCATTAATTTTCAGGTGCAATAAATAGAAATTTGATATATATTCAAGAATGATACGTGTAGGAACAGACACTAAAACTTGTCCACAGTTTTACACAGAATAGTTTACATGTAATTTAAAGAAAAATTTTCACAAATACAGATGTGTATTCTCAAGTACATATACTCAAAGATACACAAACGGAAAGACACACAGAAGTGTGTATGCAGTCCAGAACTTATTTGAGGTATGCAGACTTCAGAAAAAGGCACTCATGCACAGAAAAGAGACAGCTGGGACACAGACACAAGGAACTACATAATTGGTGGAATACAGAGGCACACACAGGATGTGCACACACAAAAGAAAAAAAAAAAAGACAAACCATGTGGAAGAGTGTCGTTGCCCTCAGAATATACCTTGTATGTAGACCTCCAAAAGCAGGCACGAGGATAAGTCTGCAGGAAAACATGTATGTAGAAACTGATGCCCAGTTAACACTGAAAGGAATATGTAAGTTGCGGTGGATGCACACAGCATGTTCAGGTGCTGGAACTCTCACGGAATTGTGCAAGATTTTTGCATTCAATGGCATTACTTTTAGGAAAAGCTCAATTATATGGAAAAAAAAAGTGGTTTAACTGCAAAGCTCGTAGATACGAGAACACATGCCCTTACATATACAAACAGATAGATATATATTGATGTGAATACAGATACATATTTTTTCAGTTAGTATATTAATACAGATTTGCCTAGACACAAATATACCACACACACAGACCCCTAGACACACAGAGATATACCCATGTCTATGTTCATTGAGAGAGACTCACTCAATATCTGTGTATGTGTGTGTTGGGAGAGGGTCATAACCTCCTCCATTCTTCTCCTGAAGGGGTTTGGATAATGAAGGGAAAAGAAATGAGGCCTGGGGCTAATTTGTAGTGGCATTTCCTGGCCTCTCTTATGCCAATGAAGCTCCGTTTCATCTTTAGCCTTATCAATTCTGCAGTCATGTGGCTTTCCGCTTGGACGCCTCTGTCTCTTCACCCTCCTCCCCAATCTCCGATGCTAATGGAAACTTCGTTAATGCCATTAATCTGCTGACCGGGCCAAGTCAAAAACATATCCACACAATCTGAGCCAGGGCTGCAGCGTCCTGGGGCTGCCAAACAGAGGCACCCCCTGTGTTCACTGCATTCCTGAAGGAACTTCATGTTGATTTATTTCTTTCTTTCCTTCTCTGCTTTATTCTTAGATGGCATTGCATCCTTCAGAACAGGCATCAAGTAGATGGCCTTTTCTTCCTGATTCCTCATAATGATATTTCTGAGAGAATCCTTTCCCTAGTTGCAGGGTTAGTGCCTTCTTTCAGTGCCCCCTCATGGTAGCCTTTTTGTTCTTGTGCTGTCTTTGGTGACAGATTTGTTATTCCTCTTGCCTAATAGAATTTCATAACTATCCAAATGTTGTGTGAACCTGCCTGGGCTGGTCTAAAATAAAAAACATTCCACTCTACCTTGATATTAGCTGACAGAACATAAGTAAGTCTTTCATTATCCAACCGCTGTTACTGTTGTTCTAGTGGCACTTGCCACTAGTTCTGTTCTTAAAGGACCGTGCTGTTGGGGTGCCCTGTCCTCTGAAATGTTCTCAGCTCCCCTAAATCCCTTTTTAGGCATGAGGACATAGCATTGCTTTGCATTTTACTATTAGGCCAGGTTTTGTAATTCTTTGCCATTGTCTTCTATCACAATTGATTATCATTTTTGGTGCCATATCACTTTCTTAGCTGTGACTTCAACTTTCCTTGCCAGTGTAGCACACCTGCAAGAACTTGAAGCTCTGAGCAATGACTCACCATCTTCTTATTTCATAATATTGCCCAGTGGCTGAGCATGTTGAAGTTCCACATTGTCAGGATTATGCTGGCTGAGGTTTCACTAAGAAGAGAAAATAGACTCTGTGTGATACTTGT
The DNA here is from genome assembly GCA_013399875.1 of Gymnorhina tibicen. Classification (NCBI taxonomy): domain Eukaryota; kingdom Metazoa; phylum Chordata; class Aves; order Passeriformes; family Artamidae; genus Gymnorhina; species Gymnorhina tibicen. The sequence continues at coordinate 183,947 of VXAZ01004120.1, read as the reverse complement.
TTTAGGAAAAATTTCTGTGATAATCAGAGTTCATAGCTAGCTCTTGAGAATGTCAGGATGTTGAGTGATCTGTATTTGATCTACGAATCTTTATATACATAAATGAAATAGTGACAGTGAAGGAGGAAAAGACAGCTAGGAAAGGCATGCTGTCGGAGTTGTGACATATGGATACGTTAGGAAAAAAAGCATTAAATTGATGAAAACAAGGAGAGAAGTTGGCAGTTCAGCATGAACTTTGATGATGTCAGGCTAAATCTGGAATGATATTGGCCATGACAGAAGGCTGAGCCTTAGTTACCACCTTCATACAGACATCACAGTAAAAAGGGATTGTTTTACAGGGAGAGGACAAAGAAGTTTTAAGTTCTTCAGTCCTGGCAGGGGTTGAAGTCAAAAGTTCATCCTCATGTAGTTTTGGGTGCAGAGAATGCATGTCATTTCCCACCAGCCAGGAGATGCTCCACTGAACAGAGCATCTTCTTCCTCTGGCCAGTCCTGGCATGAGACATGCTTTAATGCATTGCACTATCTGATGTAGAAAGATTCCCGCTGGTTGGTACCGTGCTTATTTTTTGGGCATCACTGAATGAGAGGGGAGGGGGGAAAAAAAAAGGTAGAGATTGTTACATCCTGGTATAAAAAAAAAAAGGCAGCTGGGATACTCAGTGCCCTAAAATTCCTATTTAGATGAGTGGGACAATATCTGAAAACCTAAGACCAGCACGTGCTGGAGCACTTTCAGAGCTCCAGTGAAAACAGAGAACTAAAAATCAAATACTTGTAGCCTTAACAAGTGTCAGGACAGTTAACAGCTCATACAAGACCACTCATTTTGGTTTAGATGTTAAATTTGCTTTCCATTCTTCATATTCCGTGACTCAGGATTTGAAATTGAAATGTTGGGGCAAAAAATGAAATGCTTGTAGTGAAGTCTAATGTCCTGGGAGATGCTGGTAGGAGATTTTTAGTATCTTTTTACTGAGCATGCCTTAAGGAAACTACTGGTACCTAAGTGAATTTATCTGGCATAACAGAGCAATAATACACAGCCTGTGATGTTGCAGTGTGCTAATTGCGGAGTGCTCCATGTGTGTGGAGGGGATGATTGTGCCACACTGTCCTTCAGGTGTGCCACACCTGAAGAAAGGAAAAAGATCTTCAGGTGAGCGAGTAGTTTGTGCACACCAAGTTGTTCCATTCTGGGAGGCACCTTAATATAGAAGCAGAAGCACCAGGAAGATAAGCCCTGTGCAAGATATAACATTGTCCTGCCCAGTGACCTTGGCAAGTTGTTTAATCTCTTTGTGTGTCTAGACTTTTCCTGTTTAGTCTATTCCTATCACAAACTTCTTGAGGAAGAAGTTTCTTCCTATGGGTGCATCCAGCTGGGGAGTTGGGCATCATCTTGACTAAAGTCACTCTACAGTAATATAACAACCTATGCCTCCGTATGGCAGGAATTGTGCATTAGACTGAGAAGTAAAAGGTGCTTTAGACTTCTGACTGGTGCCAAGAAATAAATCAATTCAGCAAAGCCTGCATTAGCTGCCTTGGGTACAGGGAGCATCCCAGCTGTGGCAGCATAGAGCCTATCGAGGTTAAATTTGGATCATGTCATGATGCAGCTTTCATGCTGGGAAAAAAGTTTAAAATGTCAGTGCTGTATGTCTTAGGAAATTTTCTATTTGAATGCCACTGCTATGCACAAAACTGCTGCTGCCCACTGGTTGGTATGCTTTGACCCATTTTTTGCTCAGTCTTTTCTAACTGCTGGACTCATAGGAGCTGTCATACTGCTACGCAGATTCTGCCCAGCTTCCATTTTGTCATGGAAAATGTTCAAAAAGAGGTGGTGGATGCAGTTTTGCAGTGAAACAGTATTTTATTGCAGTCATGACACTCCAAAGATATGGAGCAGATAAAGTTTGTTGGTTGAAATAATATCAATATATCCATTGGTCTGAAAACCAAGCTTTTTTCCTACCTTGTGCTGTTTTCTTTATGATAAGATTTTATTTTTTTAAATTAAGTCTGTTGGCGATAGTCAGGCAACGTAGCTTTCACTTCTGGTTCTGTTAAACGTTGCATTTTGATGTTGGGATAGCATTGTCTGCATTATCCATTTGTAAAGTGAGGAAAACAACAACTCCTTCTTGCATTCTTTTCCGTCTTATCTAGTGTAGACTTGCCCAGCACAGTGTCTGTTTCCAGTCAGTGAGCCACAGCCTCGGCTGAGGAGCTGCTCTTCTCTCTGTTAGGCTTTTCTGTGCGGGCTTCGTGGTCTTCTGGGTTTAGACCCAAAGGCTGGAAATCAACTCATTTTCAAACATCTCTATAGCATATCTTTTTACTGTAGGGGGGTAGTACTTGGTGTGTTGTGATGTTGGTATGCTTCTGTATCACTGAGAGATAAACAGAACAGAATTATAGCACTGTCTCCTTTTTCTTTACCTTTATATTAATACTATCTTTGCTTTCTTCTTCTTATAAATTTGGTGAGTGTCCTGTGAGTAATCTTCAATCTTTCCTGGAGGGAAAACCCATTATTTTGATGAGTACAGCTGTTTCTGGTGGTAATGATAGAAAAGAGCTTGAAGACTTTGGTTTTTTTAAATTCAAGAGTGATGTAATGAAATCTGGGGAGTGGCCTTTCCTGGAAACATTGGAACCTACCAGTTCATGGTAAGAGAAAATTGGTGTGACTCATCACAAAATGTAGTACATTCTTAGATGCTGAGGGCAGAGAATTAAAACTCTCACAAATGCAAATGAATCTATGTTTTAAAATCCTTGCAATCAGCAAAGGAAGAAACTTCTTTACTTTAATGAAAGCACAATAAAAAGTAATACTTGCAGAGTTTATTTAATTCAGAAATGCTAGGCTCATTAGGGAACTGGATTAGAACATGATTCTGCCTCTTATTGGTACATAAGAATCATGTTTACTACTTTGAAAATACAGTCACTTCTAGGATGGGGTATTAACTTTAAAAAAATCTCCACAAACCATGGAAGTAAGATTAAGACAGGAAAAATAGAAGAGAAGGTGTACAATGGAGGGAAAGACTCGTCATCCTTACAACCATTGCCAAGAAGAACAGTCTTGTAAAGTCTCGCAACAAACCGCTGGTTTACAGCCTTTGTGGAAAGCGTTTGAGTCCTGCAGGGTGGTGCCCCTGACAGCTGGCTGGCAGCACCAGCGCACGGCTTCAGCAGCGCTGCAGTGCGCAGCACAGCTCCTTGGAGGGCTGCAACCCAGGAGCCGGCCAGTCTCGCTCTGCTTGTGAGAATGGACACGATCACAGCACAAATGACTCCAAACCACTCTGCTTGGCCCGTCAGTGTTTAAATACGGGAAAAATCTTACCCTCTGGTTCCTTAGGCCATAGGTGAATGCCATTGACTTGAGAGGGAACAAGTTTAGGCCCTGATTTTGAAGAAGGTGCAAGGGAATGAAGGTAATTTTTTCTAAAAACTTGCAAAAGTTGTTTAGTTTCATGTAAGAAAGCTGATCAAATTGGATACCAAATGCTTGAACTGCAGTAGAATCCTTATCCTGGAAAACCTATTGTCTAAACTGTTGTCTTTGAATCTGATTCATGAAGCCATGGTAGCAGTTTTCACCTACTCCTTGGTATAGCCTTCAACTGCAACATCCACTAACACCTCAGTTCTTGTGTCTGGACTGCAGGAATCAAGCTTGAGAGCTATCAGTCTATTAGTCCAAATTCTTGGGAGCTTCTGATTTAAACAGGCAAAGGAGATGCTGTTAAATGTGATTTACAGAGTGTATAAATGTACTGGTTAAACCATAATTCATGGTAGATTTTTCTGCCTCACACATGAGCTCACCTAGCCACTGAAACGTCAACTTTTATCCTCTTCAGAGACACATCTATTTTGTGGATGGCCCCAAAGAGAATCTATGGAAAGAAATGTTTCTTTGCAGTACCGAAAGAAGAACTGTAAGAGAAGCTGGAGGTCGGCACTATAGCAATTGTTACTCTAGGATACTGTTCTGGGCTTTGGTGATGGCAAGGAACAAAGATGCTTTTCTTTTTTGTAGTTGTTTGGGGTTTTTTATGTTTGGGTTGATTTTTTGTTTGTTTGTTTGTTTCATTGTCATTGCTCCTTATGCCACAACTGAGGGGATGTCACCTTCTCTATCTGCTAAACTCCATCAAGCATGAGTTGTTGAAAGCCATTGTGGTTTGTAGTTTGGTTGTCTGTAAGACAGGAATGTGCTGCTCTCAACCAGTTTCTCTATGGGTGACAATAATGGCAATTTAGTTATTTCAGTTCTTCTGAAGTGAAGTCATGAAGGGGGGTTTGCCCTATTGCTACACTTATTTTATGATCTCTTTAAAAGAAAGAAGAGGATTAGGACTTGGGATAAAGTCCTAAGACTGACCTCGATGTCCAGAGCTCCAGCCTGACCTTAAAGCCACACAGAGAACAGTTACCAGACACTTTGTGAAGTGAGTCTGAGCTCCACTTTTCATCTGACAGAGCAGCAGTTTAGGAATCAGCACTCCCTACTTTTTTTGTAGTGTTTGCCCTACTTACCCCCAGTACTAGCTTCTAACACAGGAAAGCTGTTGGCACAGGCACCAGACTGTCACTTTTGTGACCAAGGGAGGAAAGAGAGGAGTCTTCACCCCATCTTCCTTTTCAGACAGTCTCCAGGAGTTTTGGAAGGAGCTTTTTACAAGCCCTCTTCTATTGTTGGCCAGGAGACAAAGGATGGAGGAGCTGGATTTAAGCATAATGACGTGAGCTCCTCCATGCAGAAAAACCCAGCTGAGAGACCCCCCCTGCTCCACACACACACAAAAAAAGGAAGAAAGGGGGAGAAAATCTTTGAAAATAACTAATTAAAGTTGTTTTAGCCTCTCTCTCTCTCCCCTCCAAGGGCGCCTAATCTCACAGGGGGCAGAGGGGGAGAGAGGCAAGAGGAACAATGAGAACCATCCCCCCTTCTCTACACCCCACCTCCTGGTCTCTGAGGTTTTAAAACAAGAGGCCACTTTAAGTTAATGAGCTATCAGCTGACTGGGAGAAGTCTCTAATGAAGCCTGATGTTCACACATTCCCCAGCTTGCTGAATAGGCCTCTGCCAATCCCATAACTGTCAGAAAGTTTCATTCATAAAATCCACATGCTGGGGGTTGTGGTGATGGGGGCAGGGAGGGGAGCTGGGTGGAGATGGAAGAGAGGAAGTGTGGGGTGGAGGTCTCCATATGGAGCAGTCAGCACCAGAGGCCAAACAGGAACATACATGGCTGGGGCTGGCAGGCTGGAGGATCCCAGGAACCTGACTCCACTCACCACTGTCTGGCTAGTAATTAGGAAGATCCTTCACATGGTTCTGGAGGACACTGAGGTCTGTAGGGATATTTAGTGAAGATTTAGGGGATGTTCCATCTTTTATGTCACCAACTTTGCTAGGGCCAGAGGGGTAGGTGCTGGTGGCATGAAGCCTAGGAGTCATTCTGGGGCTTTACTGTGCCTGCTGTCTCCTGGCAGTACTTTAAGAGCTGTGCTTTTGGGGATCTTTGGGGGAAGAAGAACAAACAGAAAGGGAAAAGTCTGAAGAAAAATTTATAACACTGGGACAGGAAGAAAAAGTCATGTTTACTTTACTGTAAATAAACTTTGTGGTGATGTGTGCTGGAGCTAATTCTCCTTGGATACTGCACATGCTTTTGGCAAGAGCAAAGAGGAAAGATGCAGATACAGGTCAAAAACTGTTTTCCTGCAAGGGCTGGACTATGGTTCGAGCAGTGAATCAGCACTGCAATCAACAGTAACTGAGGGCCACCGTATTATTGTGTTTTGGAAGTTTTGACATAAGACAATTCCAGGTCTTTCCTGAAGTTCCTGAGCAGCAATGTCAAGCCCAGATTTCTTTTGGAAGTTATGGATCTAATGCTCTGAGCACAGGAATTGGATCTCAGAGCATTAGACTTCTCTCTCTCTCTCTTTGAAGCTTACTTCTCTGGTGTATCCGTTTAATCTGTTACCAAAAAACCAAAAAAAGGCTGTACACCTCAAGGCAGGAAATACACTGAACATGAGGGTTCCCTTTTGGTCCCTTCCCAATCCCTAAGTCAGTATGCTGGAGCAGGACCAGGGCATAATAGTTAGTGTCACTTAAATCTTAGTTGTGACAAAAGGCACAGTTAAATGAGAAACAATCTCTGCCTTGGGGAGCTTACAGTGTAAATACACAGTGCAGATTGAGTGGAAAAAAACACTTAAGAGTCCATTCAAAGACCACTGAAACAATAGTAGGATCTCTGTTAACTCTGAGGAGCTTTGAAACTTGATCATCTGCCTGCTATTACACGGGGTGTCTGAATCAGGGCTCTGAAGTCAAATCCTATCCAGGGACATAACTACAAGGTCAATTTTGTTCATATGTTTCTTGTATATACTATGAAAAGAAAGGGATCGGATTTTTCAAAGTATAATAAGGAATTAGGGATGAATGTTCTTGTCACACAGACAGCATGTGCTGGGGGCATAGGTGGCATTAAGAGCACTGGATCCTGTGAAAACATGAATATGTTGGGAAAGCAGCTGCCTTTAGAGATTTCTATGGACTGGAGTACTAAAAAGAGGCATGAGTCATTGCCATGATGTTTCATTCACTAAAACTTCTGGCTTCCCATTTATTTTGTCCTATCATTGAAATTTCACTAGAGTAGTGTGGAGAACTATGTGGCTCTTTGTATATGGCAGAGGCAGTGCTGGAGAGAATATAACTGGGATTTGACTGTGAACTGCAAAGGCTGTGGTGTGGTTGAATAATCAGGAAATATTTTTCCTCTAACTGCTTCCATAGAGATTTTAATTTTTCCCTTCCTTACACTTGGTAGCTCTATTACTCAGTTTTGTTGCATTATAACAGTACATGAAAACTTTACCATATTTCTTTGCTGCTATTCCCATTTTGGAGACAGGGGAAACAAAACACAAAGTTTCAGGGCAGAATCCACAAAAGAGTTTAGACCTTGCACACTTGCCACTTTCCAGGTGGCTTGTTTGCAGTGAAATCCAAGTATCTGAGTTAAATATGGGCACCTGTACATGTAAGTATATGGGAGTGGGGAGCTGTGTAAGCTAGTGGGTGAGAAGTGCTGAAGAGCAGGGTGGGACATCTAGTCTGGCAGGTAGGCACTTCTCTCTTGCCTGGAGAGAGATACCTGTCTTTACATTGGTTCATAGCTGTGAATACGTTCTTATTGAGGTCTGCTCTTGTTGTATGGATACAGGACTCAGAACTGGACACAGGCCATAAATGCTCAGCCTTTCAATATTTCCATGGTGTGGCTTCCTAAATTACTTCAGGTGACAGTCTTCCATTTTTATAAATAATCAAATATTCTGATGAGAAAGCGGTGAATTTGCACTGCTTAGTAGTAGGCCAAAGGCTAAAGAAGTTTCTGGGCTGCAAGGAGGGCAAACTTGGAGAAGAGGAGGAATTTCTAATGCATAGCTATTTACATGCTATAAATACAGCTTAAAATGGACTCTGTTGTCTTGTCTCTTCCATGTGCTGAGCAAGGAGCATCTTTGGAATGAAGGTGTGTTCAGCTCTACCTGTATCTCACTGAACACATGCTTTTAGAATTGGACCTGAAGCTGCTTATTTTTGTTGTTGTGGGGCTAGTCACTGGTTTAGATGCTGACTTAGTTCTCCAGCTTGACTTTCCTCCCAGCTTTTCTTGCTCTGGATTGCAGCACTAACCAGATCTACCTTAGCTGAAGTCTAAATGGTCTCTATTTGTATTGGCTTTGATTATTTTATTTGTTTTTTAGCTCTCTCACTGTTTCCTATCACTAGTACTTCTTGGTGGCTGGTGTACAAATTGCTGACAGAGAGGAGGCGAATTCAATATTATCAAATCTCTGCTCATGCCAGTTTTTGTCCTTTTTGTCAGTTTTGCCTCTTGGTAATGCCATTTCTCACTCCCAGCATTCCCTTGCCCTTTATTAATAGTCTCTTTCCCACCCAGCACTACATTGCTCTTGCTGGTATTAAGTTTTTCTGGCAAATCCCATAAACAATTTTGGTCAGTGCTGATTTTCTATCACTGCTGCTTATATTTATTTAGCAGCTGGAGGATGGCTGAGCTCTCTGTGGTTGAAGTGCCCTCCTGTATGCTTTAGACTCACTTGGATGCTCTCAGCCTGATCTAAGGGCTCTCCAACAAGGAGCCACCAACATGCCTCTCAGGAAGTTAGGGAAGCATCTGCTGAAGGGCTTGTTCCAATTCAGTCAGGGGCTTGCTCACAAGTTGGTAAAGGAGGAGGGGAGCAAACAGGCAGTGGTCAGGTCCAGATACAGCACTAGATGAGGAGCTTATCCTGTATCATGGGTTGTGTTTCCTCTGTATATGAGCCAAGAGGGACCACTTGCTTTACCAGCCTCTCATGTGAGCATTCATCCGACACAAGAGGCTCTACTCCTTTCCCCTTGGGGGGATGCTGAAGGTAAGAGCTCTCAAGGGCTAAAGAAAACAAAACACTGTTTGCTTAGCTGGAGAGCAGAGTGTGCCCTACGTAAATTGTACCAGGACCTAAAAGTGCTTCAGAAATGAAGTGCCTCTGAAATTGGCTCCACAAGATAAATGTGAGGCAGGATGGTGCCATTTCCCCAGCTGATGGGGTGTCCCATTGACTCATTTGAGGTCATATTTTGGTTACACTGAGCCTCAGCTTCAGGAAAAATGACATGAAAGACAAAGTTTTCCCAAGGAAGAAGAGGTTCTGGTAGTCCTGCTCCTTGTGGACAGCCAACAAAAAGTCAATGTGTGTCCCCTGTGTGTAATCACAGTACAAGGTCTCTACACATGGGCAGGAGAGAAAGAAAAAGGGTATTCTCTCCACTGGCGTGATAAAACAAGCCATGATGATGGCAGGAGGTCAGGTATGTTCTTTTTTCCCAGTGTCCCCATTCAAAGGTTTGGAGGAGCAAAAGGTACTTGCTCAATGCTGGGATGTTTCAGGTGGGACAGTTTCTGTTTCTGAGTCCGTGTTTCTGTGGCGTCTGTGTTAGAGGGTTTTTTTTCTCTTTGTACTGGACCTGTGAAGAATATAGGTCCTATTTCTAGTTCTAGTAATCTCTGGTTCAGTCACAGGTGTGCAGGCCAAATTGGCACATTTACAGTGTACTTACTGAAGATGTAGCACCCAGCCTCACACATATTTTGTACTCTGAAGAAACCAAAATTTTGAAAATACAGTGTTCCTAGTACAGTAGGAAGAAAAGACTACTTCTTGACACATAGCCACCTCCTGTAGCTTTTGTTTCATTTATTATCTCTATATACAGAAGTGCCTCATCATACACAGGGGGATTTCACTTCCAGTACACTGTCCATTGCAGCAGTTAGTTTCCAGACCTCTTTTGCCTCTATAGGCATCTTGGTGATATTCTGTATTTCTAGGACTGCCTTACTTCCCATAATATATGTTTTTTTTTTCCTCTGGTTAACTTGAAATATATCTATGTTGGCTGTTAATTTATGGCATCCTGAGCTATTAGTGATCCTTACAGAAGTGGGGATATCAGACTAAGTGGTTCTATGTTTGTGGTCTCTTTCCTCCATGATAGTAGACCTGATACTACAGTAGACGTTCAGTTCTGTCGTGTAGGAAAGTGTGTTATTGCACCTCAGTGTTAGATCAATCATCTGATGTTCCCAACAATTCAATTTGCAGGGTGGGGAATGTCATAATTATGAATAGGCTGAAAAAAACCCAAACATCTTTTCTATCCAAACCCCTTTTCTTTTTTTTGTCTTTTTTTTCCCCCTCCTCTATGTGTGTGTGTATTTTTGAAGCCTGCAGTGGATTTTCTGGACTTGTGACATGAGTTTTTATTATGCAGTGCATTAGAGCCCTTGTGAAAAATAAAACATGTGATGTGGAAAGTCTCTAGTAAAGAATGACTCAGGAAAAGGAAAACAAAACCCTTCAGTCTAACGAGAGAACAGACTGTGTGAAAGTAACTTGGTATTTAATTGGAAATTGCAGTCAGTCTGCAGATGAAACAGCCTTGCTGGCATCTGCAGGTGGGTGTTTTGCTTATGCTTTACAGTTCTCCTTCCTGCTTGTGCTTGTGAATGCGTTTTGCCTGTCAGCTCAGAGGTGCAGAGATGGCTGCAATTTGTGGCTGTTCTTTTTCCAGAAGTATCAGCAGTTCCCAATATCACGAGTGTTGTAAAAGTGTGTTAGTAAGAAAGACCCTGCAAAAAATACCTTACAGTGTAAATGGGTGTGACAGCCGTTGTTTTAGAGATGGAGAGAGCCTTTAGAGGTCATTCGAGATAAGTGATGTGACCAAGATCACGCAGGGCCTTTTGCACTCTAAATTATATCTGGGACTTCTACCTCACAGGTTCAGAGCTCACGAGGGCATTTTAATAGAGAAACTTTAGGAGGTGCATTGACATACATTCATTTAAGGTAAACGTGATCTGCCATCTTGGGCCAAACCCCAGATTTGCTTTCATCAAGTCTAATTATGATAATGGTTCATTTAACCTCTCTGCCTCCCCCTAACTTCCGCTTTAAAGCAAAGGTGCACTGGCTGAGAAACCTTGGACTGCACAGTTCCATTTTTAGCTCTGTCTGACTCATTTAATGATTTGGTCAGGTTAGTTTGTCCTTGACTCAGTTTCCCCACTGTCAAAATGGCACTAATAACACTGTCCTGCTTTTTGAGGAAGGGTTATGAAGATAAATTAGTTTTGGCTGGAGAAGAGTCCTGCAGGGCTAGCAGAATTGGAAGGAGACAAGCGTGCTCTCTGTTGCAAGTATTATCTATCACTTATGTTTCTCACAGCCCTCCTTGACTTTTACTGACTACGTATTCTTTCTCCTCTTGCAAATCACCAACGTGTATATTGATCAGCAATATCCCTTGGACAGATTACAGGGCCATCTCTCCATCAAATTCTTTGCCCTCTCAGAGGCAGATGGTTTTACAGTTGTGAGAGTGAAATCCTGGCCTCGACAATGTCAACAAAACCAGGACCTCATCCCTGTTTTTCCACTACATGAGTGCTTCCTCTTCTGCACAAAGGCTGGCTATGGGGTGACTGCTGCTGTCTCTTTCTAGGGCTCCTCTGAGGAAGAGCAATCCTCTCCAAAAAAATGCAGAGATGTTTTCAGAGGCAGACAAAGTGATGAGAAGTGAAGGGATAGTTGGAGAGGGAAAAACCAGCCACACAACAATCTGACTTCTTCTAGAGAGGGTTAAGTACTAAATACCTCTTACTGGGTCACTTAATGATGGATGGTAGTTAGTGGGGGTGGGGTAAAGCTGACTTCCAGCCCTGCATCACTAAACCCTTCATTAGGAAAAACACACACAATGGAAAATGGCAGAGAGGCTCAAGTGTCCAATTTCTCTCTTGAACTCTCTGAACAGGAGGCTCCAGTCAGGGGAATCCCTGCCACCCTTTCCCCCCCTCCTTCTCTGGCAGTTTCTTTATTAATTAACGGAGTTGGCTGGGGACGGAAATGGAGGACAATAATCAACATAGATGGGTCTGCAGACCTATTTTTAATAATGTGCTTTGCATCTGTCCTAATTGGTATGGAAACAGTGACCTGATTGGAACGACCGGGAGCCTCTTGGGGCCTTTCTTTCTTCCTTTCTCTCCCTCTGTTTTCTTTTTTGTTTGGTTGAAGTTTGACTTGGTGGGAGTGGAGGGGCCAGTGGGTAAGAAATATAAAACCTAACCTTAGGGGCTGTTCACAGGCCGGGGAGTTGAGAGGGGTGACGTACTGGGGAGTGCACGGGATGTGGGGGCAGGGAGGCCTGGATTGGAAAGTTGGGTGTAAATGCCTTCAGGACAGAGAATCTAGCTGCCCTGAAGAGCTGAGGCCAAGCAAGGGAAGGAAGGGGCAGCAGCTCTCCTGGTTTAGTTTGATGATGAGGAATATGGTGGCTTTTTTGGGTGAGACAAAAAAAGCTCAGGGGCAAGAGGAGCACCCTAAGAGCCAGCTGATGGCCAGTCCTTACCCTGGTGTGTAACAAATGTGCATGCAGTGAGAGACAGCTCCTGTCTGCAAGAGATTTTAACCTGAGAGAGACAATGGGGGAAAATGGATGATTTGATATCAGAAGGTGGCTTAGGAACAAATTTGGCCCAGAAACCCGACTCCCTTAGTGCTGCATGAGCTACCTACCAGACCACAGATATAGCTGCCATAATGGCTTAAAGACACTGCGCTGGGGAATCCAGAACAAATGCTGTGTGCAAATGTACATACAGAGACTGTGCCTGTATGGGGAGACAGGATAAAACTGAGTATAATTGTGGTTTGTTCTGCGGTGTAGTAATATTTACTTGTTGCAGCTGCTGACATTCTTAGCTTTTGCCTGTGTGCACTGGATGCCTGTTGGGGTGGGATCACAGAGACTGAGCCTAAGGAGGAATGTTGTCCCCATGTTCTCTCAATACAGCTGTACTGTCTGTCCTGTGGCTGCTGGGAGATGCAGCTGACGGACTGCTTTCTTCTTTCTCTCACCTATTTAAATAGCTAGCAGCAGGCTCTTGCAGGCTGTGCTGTGTTTGTCCACTCTGCCTTCCAGTGTCTTCACAATGTCTGGAAGTAGCTCATGAGGCTTGACCATTTGGAACATCATCTTTTTTCATAGAGCAGAATTGAACAGGAGCTGAAAATCCGTCCTCATGGGGAGGATGGAACGTGTGTGCCCAAGCTGAGGAACTTGTTACCCACGCAAGGATCATGCTGGGTATTTTTGCATTACAGTCTTGGTGCCAAATTACTGCCTTGCAATTTCACTTTCTGTCGAAAGCTTGCATGTGTGCACACTGTCAAACAATGGGATGAAAAAACAAGTCAAACCCCTGAAATTATAATGAAATAAAAATGATTTTCATATAGGCTAGGATAGAAATGGCACATTATTCAAAATAAAGTGAAACGGATGGATGGATAGATTGGTTCAAACAGCTATTTTTGTATCTTCCCCTAGAATGTCTCAACACTTTTGGTCATTTTATTTTGAGTACTACAGAAATTATTTTTTCCTGTAAGCTCCAGCTCCTAGGATGAATTATTGTAACTGAGAATCTCAGCTTTCTTTTGAGGAAGCTTGTTCCTATACCTGCTATGGAAAACTTGAAGAAACGGTGTTATTGCCCTCAAAAGGATCAGAATCAGAGCCGTAAAACAAGATCTCCCACATGTATTGTATTTAATAATAAGTCTCTGATGCTTTTTTCCAATCTCTATTTTGTGGGGCCTTGCTTGTTAACCTGGGCTACTTAGGCAGCCATGGAGGCACTGGTAAATTCAGGCCCTGTTTATGGATGACAATCTGTGGTGTATATATAACCCTGCTTATAAAGAGGAAGGAAAGAGAGAAAATAATTGCAATATGAAATGTAGGGGGAGCAGGCAGTGAGCGGCTGCCACTGCGATGTGTGAGGAGTTGGCCAGGTCCCATGTAAATCAAGGACAAAGTTGACTAATTTCCTGGGTCGGTCATGGTGAAAATATCACATTTCATGGTTTGTTGCCGATTCATAGAAAAATCCTATTAAAACCGGGCAGATTACTTATACAATTTAAACAAATGATGATCAAAGATTATAACATGTTCTGTGAAGAATGAAAAGGAATAGAAATGAATGTGCATCTGGTGAAATGGGGCCAGCTGGGGTTTGCATACAAACTTGCTATTTTAGCAGTGAGGGGGGAGGGGGAGACGCAGGCAGTTGGGGGGTACCGTGGCCCTTTCTGAGCGGGGCTCCTGGTGGGAGAGCATCGCCCCCCGCCCGGCAGCCGGGGCGGGTGGGGCGCCGGGCCGGGCGCGGGCAGCAGGGGGCGCCGCAGGCCGCGTTTTGAGGCGGAGGCGCGGCGGGGGCTCCGGCCGCCC
>VXAZ01004120.1:8025-170003 GCA_013399875.1 Gymnorhina tibicen | reverse complement strand
GGCGGGGGCTCCGGCCGCTCCCGGGAGCAGCCTGGGGTCCCGGAGCCAGGGACGGGGGGATGGATGGATGGACGGATGGATCCTTGGAGTGCGGCCGGTGGGCACGCTGTTCGCTCGGAGGCCGGCAGCCCGCTGCCCATCGGGGTTTCCCGCCCACAGCCAAGTACGGTGTGCCTAGCGCGGCACAGCCGAAGGAGCGCCTGCGCTCGGTCCAGAACCTAAACCTGCACTAACTTGCGATCCCATAATATACTGCATCACTTCAAAGTTGCTCAGGAAGAAAAGCCTAGCCTGAAAACCAACAAAGCTTAGGCTGTGAGATAAAAATGAGTTCTATGTCTCAACAAGACAAGGTCTATGCTAGCGGTAAGCCAGACTGTTACTGATCCCTGCATAGATCTGTCCCCTAATCCTCATCAGAGTGAAATGTGTGAAACCTTCACAAGACCTTCCCAAAGTGTCAAATACAACAACTGTATACTGAAGAAGAGAATACAGAGGCACAAACATACGCTTATGTTGTAAAGAGCAGTGGCTTTGTGAAGTGATTGCGAAGGTGGAGATGAAATGGGTAAACAGATGCATCTCCAAAAAAAAAGGTAGAAATCTTAGCAAATACAACAAAATGATTGGCACTGGGAGCAGCAAAAGGCAGTTTATGTTTTTAAGGCAGATTTCTGTATTTCACTGTGAAATTGCTACAACAGACAGGGCAGAATTTAATATTTTCCTGTGCACTGCTGAGCACTCTATCCCAAACAGTAATCCATGTGAAACTTACTGTAGTGGTTTTCATAGCCCTCATGGCTTGGAAATTAGGCTTAAATAGTCAAATCTTCTGACATCACCACTCACTTTCTTAGGCTAAACATATTGAAGCAGTAGACCACTGACACTCCTGTCACAAGGCTTGTTTTGCACAGCTGCCTGTCCAAAGTCCTCTGTTGAAGCTTTCCCAAACACTAAAAGAGTAGGCAGGACTTGATGATCTTAAAGGTCTTCTCCAACCCAAATGATTTCATGATAGTTTGGGAATTCAGTTGTGTCTGAAGTTTAGGGATGAGGTGTATGAATTTACTCATACTGGATCTTCATTTTTATCTATAAATCTAGGGGAATGTAGCAATAAACTTGTCTCTGCATGGCATTCAACTCTAGATCCAAACCCTAATGCCATCTCTAACCCCAGGGTTGTCCAGAGCTAAGGTATCCATGGCTCCCTAATAATTCAGCATAACTTATTTAAACATTCTGACAGCTACCCTTAACTTTTCTTCAAGGACCAGACAAATAAGCACCAAAACCTCCCATTGTGAATCCTGCCACAAAGTCAAGCCCTAACCTTACTGATCATTGTAACACAAGGACACAGTGCTGCTGAGAAATTAAATGTGTTTGCAGCTATCAGCTTCTTATCTTACCACTGAGGACCTGGGAGAGTTCTGCAATGGAGATAGGATGCTGCAGGGCTTCCTGTCCCAAGCCCTTAATGTGAACTACTTGCAGTATCATTTATGGCTAAAGAACCTGTTGATCTGTGAACATTAACTAGGAAAAATTCAAATCCACTGAGGCAGGCTGCAATCCTGTTGCAGGCTGGACAGAATTCATCAGTAAATCTGACTGCACAGAACTGTATGCTAAATCTTAGTTTTAGACCTCACTTTATTCCTGGCATGAATGATGGCCTAGAAATCCAGCTATGTCCAAAAGTTAATCAGAAGATGTTTAAATATGCTGATACTGATTTTACCACTTATCTTACCTCAAGCAATGATGCCATTCCGGCTCCAGCGTTGATCATGGCTCAGTAACCCCATTCTGTCTGACAATTAAAAATGATACATTTTAATCTACTTATCCCTGAGCAGGTTTGGCAGAATTGAGCAACAAAAATTATTTAGCAGAGCTTCGTTTCTGGAATGCTAAACTAGAGCCTAATTGTAATCCTAACCCTGATTTGACCTCTGCCCAGATTCTTCCCATTAGTGAAAAATAAAGAATAAATATTTGACTATAGCAACATTAACTTTCGTCTAGTTTTGTGAGTCTTAAAGATTTAGACAATTAATTTGCCCCTCTAATCTCTCTTGTTCCAGACTCTATCCCCAACTCTAATCCTATTTTTGATGACAGCTTAGAAACCCAGAATGTGGCATTGTCATCTAGTGGTATCAGACATTGACTTTTCTCTACAGGTCTGACAGCGGTCAGTAGTAAATTTGTTTTTTGTTTTTCAGAGCCTGCTCTCCCTAAGCATAACTCAAATCCCAACCTACCAGCATTATACACTATACTTGCATTGTCACCAGACTTGAATCTGCTTTTTCTAGCCTTATTTGATTTTGCAGAATTCAGCAAATATCCAGCTCTCTGTCCATATCTCTTTAATTTTGTTCCTAACAGAAAACACCAGTCTTTACCACATACCAAACATTTTTTCTTTCTTCAAAATTAGGAATAAGACATTTGAATCTACTGACACCAGAGTGCTGTGGTATGGATAATCTGTGTATTCAGTGATTTGGCTACAGAGAACTGAAAATTTTATTTTCCAAAAATGAGTGATTTCACACCTTGAGTGGTGAATAAACAATTTAATTTCTATGTATTCAAGGGGAGCTGAAGCTGATTTATGCTAGCTGATAGTTCTGGTCTGGTACATACAGCTCTTTGCAATAGAAAGTACCTAATGCCGCTTTGAGGCTAAAAGGACCCTTGTGCTTTTACAACAAATTGCGTAGTAGAGCATTGCTGAGTAAAAATCAAGAATGGTCTATAAACAGTATGTGCTGTTGGCTATATCCTGTGTCTCTCTAGGCTTGTATATGTTTTATTCTGGCCAGAGGGTGTGAGCCAGCACATGGGAATAGCAGCTGGAGAACATGGTGGGAGTCATGGTGCTTGGAGGTGTTGAAGGAACAACTGCAAGTCTCCCTATTTTTAATTCAGTATTGAATATTGTGGTATTGGCTTTTCAGATCATGACCTGTTCCAGTGCTGCTAATTACATTTGTGACATGAGTGGCCATAATAAGGAACTTGGGACACTGGAGTTAGATTTTACAGAGGATGCCTACTGTGAATTTATGTGATTAAATGTCATCTTTCTTGAAAAATGCCACCTGATGTACATGAATTTTGCATCAAAATGCTGAATTAAGAAATGGAACTGGACATTAATTTGCTTGTTCACTTTTGGGGAGTGAAGTGACTTCCACTTTGTTTTCAAGTAGGCAGTCAGGATTAAATGGGAGAGGCTGTTGGTCACCAGCATATTCTGGATAGGGCAGCCCTGTGAGCAGCTGGTGTTACTTGAAGGTAAAATAAAAGAAAATGCATTTTAAGTTGGAGGGCAAGTGAAAACCACAGATAATTATTTTTCTACCTCATACTATGAATAACCATCTTCCAACAGTGATGCCTTAGTGTAAAAAGCAGTCTTAAAGACTTGTGCTTATGCAGTGCTTAGAGAACGTGGTAAGGACCTCTCACTTGGTATAGCCAACTTACCACCATGGCTGCTTTGAGCCAGCATTTTGTAGACTTAGCATCATGTTCATTTCACGTTAATGGTGAGTAAAGCTGATTAGCTGCTGTTTTAACTGCAGGTAACTCATTGTTACTGGCAGGAAACATGTTTCATCTGCATAACAGTTTCATGCGAGCAGTGGGGAACATTGTCTATTAGCGTTTGTTGATGTGAAACGTGTTTCTTAGTGGAATTATGTTTGGAACTGGAAGAGAACTTGATTTTCATCTTTAACTCCAACTAGAAAACCTGAGTCATGAAAAGGAACTTTTTGATTCTTTCCGAGTGATTTTTGACATTACTTTTAATGTGTCCAAGATTGGTCTCTATCCTATTTACTATGCACATAGCTAACGAAGCTAGAATCAACCTTCTTAATGTTGCCCAAATTGTATAAGTGTCAGCTGCATACAGAGACTGAGGTGAGCTGAGGATGAGTTCCAGAGAAGCTGTGTTATACCGCTGTCCCTGACTGCCATGTTCATGTGAGAGTGTGAGCTTTGCAGGGCCCCAGTGAAGAGCTGAGGCAGGTACAGGTAAGCAGAGTGTGTCCTTTTTTACTCTTGGCAGTGTGCTATTCCTTCTTTTCTCTTAGATACCAAGCAATCCTGTTCATACTTTTTTTTTCCCCCTGATTTTTTATTTACTGTAATGACGCCTACCAAAGATCTACACAGTCAGGAGCTTGAGTTTTAAAAGTGATAGAATAGTAACACTTGCTTTTTAAGAAATGTTTTACTTGCTTTCTTTGCTCATGCTCAAACAAGCAATGTTTGAGTCAGTATCTTTCCAAAAATGCTGTCATATAATAACTAATTACATTACCAATCGTGCCTGCCATTCTGAAGGATCTCAAAGCACACAACCATTCTGAATTACGAGAGCAAATGCAAACAATATGACTGTGTTGTCAGTAAATACTGTCAGACTCTTCTTAAGAAATGTAGCTTCTGTTGGCCTAGAAGGTGGAAGTTGCTTAAGAGTTTGCAGTAGCACTACACAAATGTTTTTGTGAGCAAGCAGGAAAGAATTCCCCGTTTGTTGTAAATCAGAAAAGGAATTTAGAAAGATAGTTGCCTTGCAACTTAGACATGCTAAAGGAAAAGTTTTTGCTTGCCCCAAGCTATAAAAATTATGTAAGGGTATGGCTTTTTTATTTATTTGATAGAGGTAGCCTCTTGTTTCTTGACAATCCAGAAGTTGAATTGTTTCCAAGTATTCATTTTTACTGGGGGATGTGCTTGTGCTTAAGGGCCTGGCAGTCACAAAATACAGTCCCAGAAAGCTTTACGTCCAAGCGTGACTTGTAGACAAATAACTTAATTCTGATTTGGCTGACTTAAATCAGGGAAACCACACATTTACTGCTGCAAGCCTCACTTGCTAGTATATATTCGTATTGCTGGAATGCCAAGGATCCGTATTACCTATGAAGGTGTTGCTATGCTAGACAACATATGAATGCAAAACAAACAAAAGATGATTCCCATGCTTTAGAACTCTAGCAATCTAAGAAGATTGTGACATGGTCAAATCATTATAATTGACAGCAGAGAAGCCAGTGCTTCTGCTTCAACTTGGCTAAAAAAACCCCAAACCAGCAAAATAAACAAATAAAGCTCTCAACAAAATAATAACAAAAAACCACCACCACAACAAAAAAACCCCAGGCCAAAGCACTGATCCACTTGACCTATTTGTAGAGAGGGAAGAGTTAAAGAACAAAAGCACATGGAAAAATCTAAAATCATCTTCTCTTCAAATGGTTTCAAGTGTATGGGGAGGAAAGAGGAGAGGCAAAACAAAGCACAGAGAATCTGAAGCTTGGACTGCCTTGTTTTTCCATAAATTTTCCAAGATATGTTGGAGACTCTTTTATGCATTAGCACAGTGTTTAGGAATGAATATTTGTTCAGTGAGATATGACTCTCCCATGGCAGAGCAGTGAAATATAGGATATTTTGCTTGTTGGCAGCAGATTTCTGGCTGTCTATGTTTTTATTAGTGCAGGTTTTTCTATATGAGCATAGCTATTTATCTAGCAAGCAGGGCCAGCAGATAGAAAGTTGAAGAGAGAGCCAGCACAGTTCTAAACCATGTCAGTAGATAAAAACCCTTAAGGCGAAATATCTACAGGATTGGGCCATGTGCCTGAATTAGGGGAAATGCTGTTACATTTTCCCAGTCACTTCAATATCCTGCAGTTCTTGCACTTCCACAAACACAATTTAATGCAGCTGATATGCCATACTGAGGATGTGTTGTCAGCTGCCAGTGTTCAGTCTTGGAAATTTTAATTCCTGAGCTAGAAGATGGAGGGAGCTTTTTAGCAGAGGTTGTAACAGGCTGATGACCTTTAGTGTTTTGCTCATTTACCACCAGAGATGGTCAGATAGTTACCCCAAGGGGTTTTGAGGTACACCAGTAGAGGTGTACATCTGTAGTCTGCTGGTCTGTATAAGAATCCAAATAAGCAATTTGATTCTCTTGAGTAATAATCTGAGTGTAATTGTTGGGGTTAAATCAGACACTGGGGTATTCTTTGATGGTAGTGGGAATTTTACTTGAGTGTAAACTGGATCAGACCTGTGGCACACGATCTTTAATTTGTTATGCTTTGCATGTCTGACACATGCTTGTAGAGGTAAGCAGAACCATTACTAGAGAGGGAGGCAAAGGTTACCAAGTGAAAAAGCAGAGTCAGAAACCAATAGTAAGATCCTTATTTCTAAGGTGATTCCCTAAGCTCTTGGTGTTTTGCTTGAATAGCTGCTGAAAACAGAGAAGAAAAGGCAGTCTTTGCTCTGTAGATTCATAGAGGAATTGTAAGATAAAAGACCACAGGTGATGAGAATGAGAGATGGCTTAGGGAATGTATGGAGATTGTCTGAAGTAGCAGAATAAACAAATGGGACGAAGTTTTTTTGAAAATGTCATTATAAAGGATCTTGCAGATGGACTTGTGATGAAGACCAACAAAACAAGCAAGGGACATCTATAAGGAGCTCCATTCCTTCATAAAACCTGTGAGGGGCACAAGAATGCAGATTTGGAGATCCAGCAATTAACAGTGGGTGTGGGAATAGAGGTGGTTAAGAGGTGGGGCTCTCTTTTCTTGCCTAAAAAAAAAGATATTGAGTACAGGTAGCAGTGAAGGTCCTTGAGAGGGAATACAAGCAGCTTCTGATTGCTGTGTTAAAGAAAGAAAAAGCAGTAGAGAGGTAGGAAGGAGAGCAGCTCTACTAACAGGTAGGCTGGGAAGGTCAATTGTGTAATAGCATAGCAGAAAGGTGCAGCAAGTTTCCAGGTCAGAGACATGATGGTTATAAAACCTAGTGGTTATGTGGACTACATAGTTATATCTGTCTTGGATCATCTAGAGACTCTGCCTTCATACTCTGTTTTTAGCTTCTCTTATAATCTGGTAATACCTGAATAAAATCTGCATAGTCAAGAGCTTGAAATTGCAACCAAACTACTATGAAAGTCAACTAAGTAGGGTCAAAGTGATCTTAAAAGGCCCTTCCTAAGAAGCATGTAATCAAATTTTTTAACTGGGGATAAAAGCATGCCAGTAGGGAAGTTAAACATACAGCATCTCAGGATCTACTATGTTTAAATATACTACAATTTTTAAGCAGCTTCCAGCATGATCAGATTATAGCCTCTGGGATATAGGGTGTAGGGGAAGTGTCATTGTTATGCCCATCTTGGTGAGATACTGATCAAGTTCACTGGGGCTACCATCACATGCAACAAATGAAGAACAAGAATAATTTTTAAAGCAGATTGAGGCCCTCTAATAGAAAAAGTGCAATTGTACATCTGTATTACTTTAGTTGATATTTTGCACTTATTGCCAGCCTTGATCTCCCGTTACAAACATTTTTCATTTACAAGCATTTTCCTAATGCTGTCACAAATACAGAGCCGTTCCTACTAGTCCAGACTCACTCCCATGCAGCTTTCCCTGTGACAAGTAGGGATGTTCTGAAGTATGCAGAATTCCAGAAAGAAACAGAAATACCAACCTGTGTATTGTCAGAATGAAATCAAATAAATACACGTATACAAGTCAAATGTATAGATGGATTTCTTTATTTAGATGATTTAAAGAATCCTTGTGTTTTATAATAATGTAATGTGTGGTTCACTCCACATGATATTAAATAGCAAAAATAGGCTTGTAGCACCCAAAAGTTGTTCATCTTGTATTTTGATACAGTTGTGTTTTCTCTGTATTTCCTATTTCAGGGTTTATTTCTGGAACAAGATTTGTATTGCTTAGAAACTCAGACTTGGATTCTTTAAGAAGCAGACCTTTTCTAAAAATCAAGTCCCTAGTATATATTTATTGCCTCCAATCCTGAAAAGATTTTTTTTTTAATGTGTTTAGTTTGATTTCGAAATAATTGCCTGGACATATAAAATAAATTGCAGAAATAAATCTGTGTGGATCCAGAGCCCTTACTAATTGATATGTGTTCTTCTGGACTTGTTTTCTTCATATCTATCTCCAGAGTTGTAAATACAGAGTATTTAGGTTTGAAATGCCCTATGTGACTTCTACAGTAAAAGGATTTCTTTTATGAGATTAAAGTTGAAACAATAGTGAGAGTTGCAGTATTAATGGGCAAATTTTCGTTAGGTTGGTGACCTGTCACTGGTGAGTTTCCACAGGGCTCCATCTCAGGCCCCGTGCTCTTTGACATCTTCATGTACAACTTGGACACAGGACTTGAAGGAATACTAAGTAAGTTTGCCAACAATACTAAAATGGGAGGAACTGTCGACTCCCTTGAGGGCAGAGAGGCCCTTCAGAGAGACCTTGACAATCACTAATTGGGGCAATCACCAATTGTATGAAGTGTAACAAGAGCAAGTGCCAGATTCTGCACCTAGGACAGGGAAACCCTGGTTGTGTGTGCAGACAGGGGAAGGAGAGGCTGGAGAGCAGCGCTCTGCAAAGGGACCTGGGGGTCCTGGTTGATGGCAAGCTGAATATGAGTCAGCAGTGCCCTGGCAGCCACAAGGACCAACTGCGTCCTGGGGGGCATCAGGGACAGCACTGCCAGCCAGGCAAGGGAGGGGATTGTCCTGCTCTGCTCTGCACTGGGGCACCTCACCTTGAGTGCTGGGGACAGTTTTGGGCACCACAACATAAAAAAAATTTAAGCTACTAGACAGTGTCCAAAGGAGAGCCATGAGAATAGTGAAGGGTCTGTAAGGGATGATGTGTGAGGAGCAGCTGAGGCCACTTGGTTTGATCAGCCTGGAGGAGAGGAGATTGAGGGGAGACCTCATTGTAGTCTCCAGCATCCTCATGAGGGGAAGTGGAGGGGCAGGTATTGATCTCTTTACTCTCATGACCAGTGACAGGACTCAAGGAAACAGCATGAAGCTGAATCAGGGGAGAGTTAGGCTGGATATCAGGAGCAGTTTTTTTACCCAGAGGGTGGTCAGGCACTGGAACAGGCTCCCAAGGGAGGTGGTCACAGCACCAGCCAGCCAGAGTTCAAGAAGCATTTGGACAATTCTTTCAGGCACATGGTGTGACTCTTGGGGATGTCCTGTGCAGGGCTAACAGTTGGACTTGATGATCCTTATGGGTCCCTTCCAACTCAGTGTATTCTGTGATTCCGTGGTTCATGTCTAAGGCATTTCTGACATCACCTGATCATTCAGATTCACCTCTCTTTAGGACAGCTATATGTATCAGCACACACCACTACACAAACAACACAATTTTAACAGCAGGCAATAAAATGTACCAAAGCTAGTGAATCATTCAGAGATGCTGAAGTGGCTGGCTAACGTGGTTTGTGCTGGAGTGTGAAGAATCCAACGCTCCAACATCACGATCTTTGTGTGGTGTCCAAGATCCCTAAAGCCCACAGATGGTCAGGTTTGCCATTGCAGATCAGAGCCCACAAGTTTTGTCATGGTTATGCGAAATTGAGGCTTGTGTAGAATGGAGGTTTGTTTTATGCCTAAGTCACTCAAAGGGGACTCAGTAGGACTGTTTTGTGATCTAGAGAAAAGTGTGTTTGTCTTACGGTCATTTTATAATATAGGGGCTTATGCAGGGAATCATGGAATTGGTTCTCATTGAAGTTAGCTTGCTCTTACTGCATAGGTATAAGTTCTTTTTGAACAGAAATGAGAATAAGCTTGGGCTTGTATGACTTTTCTGACTTGGAGTGCGTAGTATGTGTATCTGTGATAATTATTTTGTTGCTGTTGAAGTGACTCTTGAACAGAGACAGTGAGACACCATGTCCAATCCAACTGAGAAGTCTGTGCAAGGACTTTCACTGACACCACAGGATGTTCAAGCCAGTCCTCCTTTGTTATCACAGCATTTGCATTCTCATTCTCAAACTTGTGTGGTTTTGGTTTTGAATTTCTGGTTTGTTGTGTTTTTCTCTTTATGAAAGATCTTGGCTGCTTATGCCCTTTTTTTATTCTGTTCTTACTCTAACAGTTTTTAGTAATCTTGATAGCCTGTTTCCTTATTTCTTCTGTAGTTGGCTGATTCAGGGGACAGACTTTGTGCACTGCTGCAGGGCTGGTATCCTGCAAGGCAAGTATCCTGCTTTCTAGTTTAAGGTTAGAAAGGGAATCCTTTGGTGGTGAGGAACAACCATGACATTGAAGGATAACTTTGTGTCAGAAGGGAGTGAGAATTCTATTCTCAGCAACGCTAGTGTACAGTAAAGTCAGAGAAATTGCTCTTCATTTATATAGAGGTCAGAGCCTGAGCCTTTACAGGAATACTTGCCTAGGAAATAAGCCTTTAATTTCAGTTGATTTTCTGAAATTGGAATTTTGTTCTACTCATAGTGAAGGGATGTGAGTGCCTTTGTGGAAATTCTCATCTGCGTGGAGCAATGACCGTGCAGCCACGCTAGTGCATGCTGAGTCTGTGAGAACGCACACATAAGGGTGAGACTACGATCTGTGGCTTGTGTGTAGCTGAGTGTGAGAATGCAGTGGTGAGAGTAAGTGTACCTGCCTGTGTGACACTGAGGCTTTGAGGGGGGGTACCTGTGTGGGGACTTGTGGATGTGACTCTGTGTGGTGTGCATTGTGCAAAGGTTCAGCCCATCTGTGTATTGATATTGGTGCACAAGTGTGATTGCACAAATGTGCGAGTGAAGCAGGGATGTGAATGTGTGTGTGAACGCAGGGAGAGCATAGCCATGAATGCATATGTGAGTGCTAGTATTAGTATATTTCTAAGTGCAGAACATATAAATAAATGTATGTCAGTGAAATGTGTGTATTACCAGATGATCTTAGATGGAGATATCCTGCGCCAGACATGGCCTCTTCTGTCCTGTCCATTTCTGCAAATGTGTTATCTTTAAAGATGAGAAGTGCCCCAGCTTGGCTTTAGCCTGGGCATCAGCCCTGAGTACGCAGTTGCTCTGCCAGCTCAGTGTGTTTGTGTGCTCTTGTGAGAGAGTTGGTAATTGTGAGTGCTCCCTAAGAGAATCTCTGGGGCCAGGGGATACAATAGGCAAGGGTCTAGGGTCTGAAACTGTAGACTTTAATAAAGCCACTGACAGCAAATAAGAGCCTGACATGTGAGTCACATTACTGACAACAAGGGCTGCTTTGTAGTCCCATCTGCACCCTGATCGGGTCCCGTACAGTAACTGAAAGGACAGAACAAACTGCTGCTGCCTTCAATAAATACAACAGTGCCACAAAGGCGGCCGAACAGACCAACTTTGTGTGGCTTTGCTGCAGCTGAGCTACTCTCCTGGTTCTCTTCCTCGCCTCCCCCACCAGTGAAAATGACTGACGTTACATTTTAAGGGTTGCTTGCGAGCCCCGACTATGTGCTTGTCCCCATGGCATTCATTACATATAGCCCTGTAACATCTCTCTTCCCTGCCACCCCCCGTGTTCCTTCATAGCCTTTCCCTTTCTCTGCTCCCAGTGGCTGGGAGAGGCCCAGAGTCTCTGCTCATGTCCCCTGGACCTCTTGCCCCTGCCTGGGCTAGCCAGCACTGGGATCTTAGTGAAACCTGACATCAGGCTATGACCATAGTTACTTGAGATGTCATAGTACCTTGAATAGTTACTCCAGACTCCCAATGGAGTGGTCCTGGTGAAAATGTTGGACTTGCCAGTACAGTAACCTGAAGGTTTTTCAGACCCTTTGTGGTTGGTCACCTCCCTAACCCAGCCAGCATCAGGGGACAACAGTGTTTCCTATTTATCCAGGTGTCATCTAGCAGAGTCAGAAACCTTTTTTTACTGGCTGCCCTCAGGGCCTCTTAGTCTTCCCTCCCTCTGGGCCTCTCCCCTTTGGCTTGGAGACTTTCCCAGTGAAGAGCTTTCACATGGACCAAAAAAACCTTGCAGATTGACCCCTCTTCAATGGAAATTTGTGCCACTGTTGTCTTTCTTAGTGCTTCTCTGGCCACTCTTTGTTCGTTTGTCCCAATAGCCCTAGAGAAAGGGCCCTAGCTGGACAGCATGTGTTGTCATGTACTGAAAGAGTTATAAAGCCTGGAAAAGATCACTGGGTTATAAATCAAAATATAAGCCTGTGGCTGCCAAAAGCATGATGTTAAGTACCAGGATAATGTTTGTGATAGTGTAGGTATGACTGTGTTGTCTGTCCTAGCCCGTTGCGTGTCAGTTCACCTAGCAAAAAGTCTAAATTCTTCTATGCTTGAAACAGTGGAAAATCAAACTCAACTGTTTATGCCTAGCAGAAACTCTGTGTCCTCCTGTATCATGTAGTGCAGGCAGAACTGAATTCCCTGGAGGTTAGGGTGGGAACCCTACCATTTGCCCTGTGCTTCTACAGTGTGTAATAGAGCCTGTAGCCTGCCCTGTCAGTGTCTAATTGACACTGTCTTCACACAAGAGGATCTCAGTCATAGTGATTTGTTCCTAAGGTATAAGACTTACCTACTTTAAAGGTCAAATTTTTCAGCTGGCAACTAGTATATTGCAGCTTATAGGAACATAACATGGTAGGGTGGGATGCAGTAGATCTTTCCTTGGAAAGGAGAACAGACTTCAGGAAGAAAATAAATTCAATTTCTGAGCATTTTTAGGAAATCCTACAATACAGTCTTTGAAAAATACTTCCCTGTGATTCTACATCTTTTTCTGTTCAAGAAACCACTTCAGATAACATTAAACACACAGAAGTACAGACCAGCATAATACAAATCAGCAAGCAATAAGAAGCAATATCTCCTACACAGATGTATGCAGGAGAGAGAAGGATTTCACTGGTGTCACATAGAAAATGCCCAGATCCTGTAGTGCTAGGTGTTGGTAGGTGATGTTTATAGGAGCAACTTGTGATGATGTTTTGTATAACACGGTGATATTACTTATAGTTAATCTCTGGACCTTCTGCAAGAGATTTCTATTCTCTCTGTATTAATAATATATATAGGATTAAACACCACTGTTTTGAAATAACCTACATAGCTGAGAAGCAGCACCAGAAACTTTAAGTCCTGTAGGAAATGTGGTCTGTACTTTTCAGGGAAATGTCTGGAATTTTTGAAAAGAAAGTTAGAGCATCTTAAGGCACTGTTAAAAGAGAATGCAGATTCTCCACATCTGGCTCAGTGCTTTGATCACATAACAAGCTTCCCTTTTGCTTTGGTGTTTAGGCTAAGAACTGGACAGGGTGAGGCTAATAAACCTGCAATCATGGTATCAGATGGTGGGTGTCAGTCCCCTTGGTCCTCACCTGTGTTCACTACTTGTAGAGGCTTCAGCTGAGGCGGCACAGCTGGCAGAAGTGGGAAATGACTCTTAAGCCAGGAGTCTACTGCAACAGCATCTGTACCTTCCTCTGGAGCCCCTCCATCTCCTGAACAGGCAGGGCCTGAGAGATCCCATTTCGAGTAGTTTGATACCTGAAGAGAAGTGTTTCCTAGAAGGAGATGGAATGATGGACCCCCAAAGAACAGGAAGAACGGACTTGGCACAGGCATGCTAGATTGTATGTTACTGCAGGGAGTAGGAAGCTGCTCACTGTCCCAGCTGTTCTGCACCAGGAAATCTGAGAGGAGAGCTTTAAATTCTTCTTGCTGTACTTTGAGAAAGGTGCAGTTGATAATTATTTGAACTCATGTTTTTTCTTTCAGTTTCTCTTTCTTTGCTCCTTTCATTGAAGAACTGGTTGGTTAGGTCACTGAAGTAATCATTTCTGGAGAACCATAGCTCATTGAGTGCCAAAGTAGTTTAATTTTCCCAGGTTTCTGAGTAGGTTCTCAAAGTGGTCTTTACTAATGACCCCTAAAGATTGAACCTGATTGTATCTGTTGTTAAGCAAAGCCTGTCAGAAGTGCTATAATAAAACGCAAAGCTGAGTGCAATTATATAAAAAAATAGAAATAATTTAAAAAAATAAAATCTTAAGGCCAACAGAACTTTGGAAAAGAAAAAACTATGGAAGGCATTGGAGATTACTTTTACACTTTCCTTTGATAAAGCTGAAGCCTAATTCAGTTCTCCTTGAATGCAGAAAAGAACTAGGACTGCATTTGGCAGCCCATGAAGTATGGGCTTAGTCTGTACAGCCTCATCTAGCATACCAGAGAGTGAAGGACAGGATAGCCAAGTTCAGGCTAACAACTTAAACGGGAGCATACCAGTCTCATCACTCTCTTTTTAAAATTTATTTCCCCACCGTCCTAAGAAATGCTCATTTACACACTAATGACTTTTTGTAAATAACTGATGTCACAGATACCCAAGGCTGACAATAGTCTGAGTGGAACTTGATGTCTATCCTTCACCAACTCCTGCAGGCCTTCTTGAAGGTGGCAGCCTAGACTCTCAGAAGGTCTAGAGCACGCACTAAAGTCAAGAACTTTCTCTTAGTATCTGTGGGCTCTTCTGATCTTGCTTTGTGATCTTAATTTTTTCAAGCCACAGCCAAATCTTGGAGATTTGAGAGATAAAAGAAAGTAGGCTCCAGAAAATCTCAGGGCCTTAGCAGTTCTGACTAAATAAGGTTGTACCTTATGGCTGAGGTCCAGTTCTGTTCAAGATAGCTTATTTAGGCCTATGGGGAAAAGAAGTAACCTTCCGGGAAAGAGAGTTTGGTCCAAAACTGTCAGCCATTAAATACAAGAGTATTTTGCCAGCAGAACAGGAGAAGCTACTTCCAATAAAGCCAATCAAAAGCAATTTCCCTGCTGAAAGGTGGCCTACCTGAGACAGAGCAGCCTGCACCAGCTGCACGCCACTGCTGTCAGACTTGGCCGGGTCTGTCAATTAAGGGAACACAGAGCAATCTGTGAGCGCTGAAAGGGATCCCTTCAGAGCCCTCCGTGGCTGAGAGACAGGCCCATTGTCTGCATGCATGTCTCACATAGTTTCAGAGTCCTGATAAGCAGGCATGCCATGAAAAACTGCATTATATGGTGAGCTCGGGAATACTTTGTCTAGGGGTAGATGAGATGGGGGCGGTGGGAGAAGAGGTAACACTGCACCTTTGCATTGTGGGAGGTGGGGCAATGAAAGACGTCGCATTTGGTGGTCCCCTAACATAACCTGCTTTCTCTCAAACTCTTGTTGAATGATGAAGTCGTAGTTTCCTCTAATTCCCCTCCTCCCCTCTATCCTTGTAATTTCTTCTGGAGTTCAGAAATCAGTTGGGAAATTACTGCAGCACTGAGAAGACAGCTTAACCAGCTTCAGCTGCTGCCTTGCCACATATTGAGAGTCCTTTTTCCTGTGGATCTGGGACCCTCAGGGTCTATAAATCTGGGGCGGGGAACAGTGATGACTTCAGACTTCCATACATGTGTTGTAGAGACCATAGAATAGGAAGGTAGACACAGCTTCTAGGGGAGGGAATGAGTGGGGTTCCCTCACCAGCTGCTAACGAATGTTTGCTTTCATCTTCCTCAGCTTATAGCCTGGTGCCTGGATCCCCTGGTGCAAATGGGCCCTTTACGTTTCCTAGATACAGACTCAGAAGAACTGGTGCTCTTGGATGAGCACATCTTAGTCTACAACAGGGTGTTCTCTTAGACTCCATTGCTTGAGCTTGGGAATACATAAAGAGGTTAGTACATACAAAAATGCCTGCATTACAAAGCAAATAAAACCAGTCTCTAGGTTGCTTTTATGCTACCTTATCAGGCCCCTTTGCATAGAAAGAGAAGGTTTGAGCAGAACTCTCTTTAAAATAAAATATCCACTACGTAAAGTTAGCTTTCCATATGCTTGGAGAATATGGAGACTGGACTCCGTGTGATAGGACGCAATGAAATGTATACATGGGAGCCAGCAACTCTGTTACTAATGCTGTAGCATAGAATTGGAAAGAACCAACGCTGTGGTTAAACCAATGCTGCCATCCTGAAGATGAAGGATGGCTCTCAAGTTACTCTTCCTAACGCTTTTCCTTTCTCCTTCTGGCTGAGGTCTTTTTTTTGCACTCACTGAAGCTGATAGTCTTCATGTTTAATTTTAGTTGCAGGCACTCTAGATGATCTTCATTCAGTGTTTAAGCCAAAGTTTATTGTAGACCATGCCTAATTTTGACTGTCACAGACGTGTTGGACAAAAGCCATTTCTGATAAGGCTGCTGAATTCTGTGGACCTACCAAGGGATGAACCTGGCCGATACACTTCAACTTTCATATCAGTTTTTTGGCAGTACAGAGGGCTGCCAAAGAGAGGATTGGATTTCTGATCATTCAGTCATTAGTCTTCAGCAGATATACCCTTGTCAGGCTTTAGTGATTTGTCTGCAGCTCACCCAGTGTACAGTGACACTCCAGGAGATGGCAGGTCCTAGTTTTTCCCAGTTGGGGAATATGTCTTGGCTCAGCATATTTGATAAGAAAAATTAATGAATTTGTTATTGGATGGAAGTTCCTCTTTCATCTCTGACTTGGTGAGGCTCATGGAAACTCATCTTTCTTTTCATGTTAAATAAAGCTCCCACCATGAATGCCAAATCCTACTGTCTATTCTCACATTCTTCACTGCACACTTGTACCATATTGCCAGTCCTGGATAAAGTTGATGTGCTGACATACTTGACTTATTTTCAAAGATTTTTAAACTCTTGTGTTTATACTTTAATTCTTTCTGTTTAGATATATATATGCACACTTAAATTGACAAGAGAGACTGGCCTTGCTTTAATCTCTCTTCCTCAATTCTTCAAACCAGAGACCTTGCTGATGTTCATCTTAGTCTCCTAAAACTGTGTTTTCCCCGCATCTTCAGATAAGTGCAATTCATGACCTTTCTCCCACCCAAGTGCTGGCAGACCCTTTTCTGAAGCACACCAGAAGCCCACAGCATCCACTGAGTCATACTGTGGGCTCTGGAGGGCACCTTGAAGAACCTTGTAATTTCCTTCGGTTTGTCTGTCTTGGTGGTTTTTTAGTCCTGTTCAGTCTGAGTCATTTCTGATGGGGGAAAGGTAAGTTGAGGCATCCCACAAAACTGCCAGCTCTTTTCAACAAAATGAACTGTCTCTTTTGAGTAGCTTATATAAGAAGATAGTTCTAGCACAATTGTCACATTGCATTTTTACTTGCTTCAAAGAATAGCGGACTAATTAACTGAAGATATTTAGCAGATTGTCATCAGGAGGCAAGTGAGCCACTCAGGGAGATGAATGGGGTAGTTTGTGCTTCTTGGAATTGTTGTTTCAATATCTTGTCAGGCTTGAGCAGATACCAATGGCTTCAGGAAGGGTACACATTCAATCTTTCATATATGTTCAAGGTAGAGGTGAGCTGCTTCATTGTAACATGGAAGTTAAGAGCAGAAGAGTAGGTGTCAAATTGATTCCTGGTGTATGCTGCTGTAATTTCAAGGTACAGAAGCCTATTTCTCCTCCTTGCTGTGCTGTTTGTACCCAATTTGTAAACCAGTGCTCCACTGGTGCTGGAGCTGTGTGTCACTAGCTCTGTGTTAACAGTTTCCACCTGCTCTCCTCAGTTTTTGCTGTGCCTCCTACGGGCAGATACGCAGTGACTGGGTGTTTTTGTATCTTTTGGGTATGTACATAGGGTATCTAAAGGGAAATGTTTTCCCTTCTACCACATATTGCAGAGACTGCACAGTCTTGGTGTCTAGCAGAAAGTATACTGCTAGACATCTGCTTCTTGGAGCCCCTGGGAGCCCCTGTGGTTTAGAAAGAGGAGACCTTTGATCTGTGGTTTCCGTGTGAGAGTTAGATAATGCTGTGGTTTGCAAACAGCCGATGGTTCTCTCTTTCCTTCGAAGAAGAAAATAGTGTTGGTCTGTGATGATGCAGGACATCACGTGACCAATTGGGAGCGCTCAGGATGATGCGGTTTGCTCTGCAAGCTGGAGTTCACCAGTGTCATGGTATATTTTTAAGAAAAGGTGACAGTGTTGGTTGTGTCTTTAAGCCACAAGCCTCCTTTAGGGGCAGCAGGGAATGGCCCAAAACCAGCAATAAAACCCTATGAGCTGAAAATTTCCTTCTGCATCTCTCCAGGGCATATAGCAGTTGTTCAACTCAGGCAAAAGTGCTCCCCCTTCTTACACTGACTTGTCTGTAGAAGGCATATTTGTCTATGGGCACCTACCCCATCAGGGGTTCTGTGGCACTGGCTGCTGCAATTTTAGAGTTCAAAGGACTGTGACTGCCATTATCTGTCATGACCCTGGAGGTTATGTTCAGCAGTTTGGGTAAGGACTGCTGAGAAAATGTTGAGTATGAGCAGGGACTGCTGTGTGAATGTTTGTGTCCATTTGGGGAGGGTGGCACTCAGAGTACACAGCTCTAAAGGAAGAGTGGGGCTGTGCTTGTGCCTCTGCAATTTTGTGAAAAATGATGTGCAACAGTCCAGTGCTTACAATATAAAAACTGGTGCACCAGACTAACCAAATATCCATCTTCCATGCGATCTTGTCTCCCTACAAAGTGAATATTTAAGGAAGGGAATAAGAATAGGATGGGTATATAGTGAGCTCTCTGACATATAATGTCTAGAAATCAGAGCTGAGAGATTTCTTGAAATGGAGAATATACTGGACTCATTATGACTAGTATTCACCACTGGATTAATATCAGTCCTTTGGGCTCCCCTAGCACAATTGCCTTGGGCAGCAAGTCTGGCATCATTTGAGAGCTAGGAAGGAGAAGCTGTGTGTTGGTAAGGGAGGAACCAGTGCTGAGACCTGTAACAGTGTGAGCGCTGCCAGGCATGGCAAACTGGAAGACTCCAGCTGGGAAGGAATAAGAAGTGGAAACATGTAAATCAACTAGATCCATGACACTACAAATACATCAGAAAAAAGCCACACAATTGTGAGACTGAAAGTGAGTGATTTGTTGGTTATGGAGCAGGTTTTCCTTTCCTTATCCACTTTTGTTTTGCCTAAATGCTCAAGAACCTGATCAATTTCCCCTCTAACCTCTTGTATCCTGTGGTCTTATGAGGTGGCCTCACTCACAGCAGCTTGGAATGACTCTGGGCAAGGTTCTGCCACTTTTCAGTGGTGGGCCCTTGAACAGTACTGCTGCAGCCCTTCCAGCAGTAGCCTGTTCCCAACATGCTTCAGCATCAAGGACATAGCTGGTATGGTTGTCTGACATCCACTGCAGATACAGGGCACATAGTTCTGTGTGGGGCCCAGGAATCAGGCACTGTAGCATCTTGCTGGAACCTACTACCACAGCTCACCTGTAGCTTGTGTGGGAAAGACCTGTTTTAGGCACTAAAGCCTGTGTTTGATGCCTTCTAGAGGCACTATCACACTTAGATAAGTGGGATTCTTACAAGAACTTAGTACAACTTTCTTTTTTTTTTTTAATCAGTGGTGTGCAGTAAAATCCCGCTCGTAGGGCTTACGCATATTAGCAGGAGTGGAGCCCTAAAATTTTTGAATGTGTTTTTTGTTAAATCCTTAATAGCTAGGTGACTCCTACTTATCATTGCTTCTTCAGAGCTGCTGACATTTCCAAGGAACACTAGCAGGTCAGAAAGTCAGCTTGGAGAAGCTGAGCTGCTTCTTTACCACATTACACCCACCTAGCCTGGTGCTTTATAACTCTGTCTTTAATGATTTTCTCAGCTATTTTTCCCGGTACTGGCGTAAGGCTCACTGAGGTCTATAATTCCCATGATTGCCCTTAGCACCTCTTTTAAAAGAAGTGCAGAGTTTTGGCTCCACTCCAGCCTGATGGGAGAGTGGCTTTTTTAATGATAAATTGAATGATTTTGTTAGTAACTTATATGAACTTTGATTTCTTTAGAGTGTTTGCATAAATGCCATCTGGTCCTGGAGGTTTCTTATTCTTTCAGTTTTTAGGTTATGTTAGTATGTCTTTTTTCTTGCTTTTGAGTTTCTATCTGTCTGTTTTCAATACATCTGGCTTTGTGTGTCCTCTACTACTATTGTTGCTATTTGTGGGCACAGTGTTAATGTAATGTGGTCAAGGTACCCAGATCTCAGACTGGAGACCCTTTATGTTAAATAGTTTATATATATCCAAACCAAGAGTTATTACCTTTTAACAGGGGACTTTGTGGACACGATTAAGATAAATTGAGCCTTAATCTAATTTTCTCCCATGGGGCAAATGGGAAAAGTTTACTCAGATCAGCTAGGCCAAGAATAACCTTGTGTAAATGTATCTGAGTTCAAGAACATTGCCTGCTGGTGGCAGTCCAGAGTGGAGGGGCCACAAGCATTGGATTCCACAGCTTTGATGTTCTCATATTCTAGTCCTGTATTTTAACTGCAACACCACATTTCTTAGACTCATTCTGTTTTTCTGGATAGTTTGAAAATCCCGATTCTTGTGACTCATAGTAGAACACCCCTGTAAAGTCATCCCCCCTTCACAATCTCGTATTTCTGACTGTGTCAGAGGAATAAAGTATCCAAAACGTCATCAGCCAATTGACAACTCACTGTCATTACTTGGGAGGAACTCTACTCTTCCCCCTTACATAGTTTCTGACTCCTCACCTCACTCCTGCTGTCAGCATCTTTCTGAATAGAGTTTGCTAAAAGAGAATGAGCCCTACCCATTTCCCTTCTCTTGCCTACTCCCAGTAGGCAGGCAATATGGCAGAGTGCAGTCTCCAGTGTCCCTTTAGTCACTTCTCTGCTGTCAGTGTCATAGGGCTAGTGTTTAAGCATTTTCACGCTGGATTTGAAATGAGATTATAGACTGGTCCACTCAATTGACTTAATGGATTTTAAGAAACTAGATCCTATTAATGCAGTCAGTGCCCCAGGGTGCCTCTCCTACTGCAGACAAGATAATCTGCCATGCAAATTAAATCCTGCCTCAAGATGCAGGGCCTGCTTAATGTGATCCATTACACAGTTTACTTGTTTATATCTAATATTGTAACAGGAATAGGCTTACGAGCAGCAGGACTCAACTGAATAGAAGAGTAAATTACCAGGAAAATGAGGTTTTAGAGCCTCTCTCTTTCCTTTCTCTCAATCTCTATTTCTTCACTCCCTCTCTCTTTCACATGTGAAAACACATTCCTCTTTTGCTTTTTGCACGTAGGGAATAATCAAGGAAAATAATATACATGTGAGTGATAGATCTGCTTTTGTTTACAGAGGTGTAAATTGGGAACTTAGCCAGGAGAAGGAGCTCAAAAGGAGCAACAAAACCTTTATGGAGAGGTGAATCTTTCTTTAGCTCTGTTGTCCAGTCTGCATGGGATTTTGGAATGGGGTATTCTGAGTACTCCCTTTTACTGCAGAAACTCATGGGTGAGATTTTATCTTTCTCCAATGAAGTCACAAGAACAGACATAGGTGGCAATGGTGGATAGAAGTACAGAGACTAGTAGGACTGGGTTTGAATTCAGGAAAGAAAAAGCAGGGATATCAAGTTTGGGCATTCTGAGGGAAAGAAGTCAGAGTCCAAGGAGAAGTGGTTCAGCAAGGTCACAGGCTTCTAACAGAAGTGACTCCAGTCCACGTAGGGATATATGCTAAGGAAGATTCTTGTATAAGTGATCCTTTCAAGGGCAGGAGGATGGATTATCTGATCTCTCACTTTTATGATAAGCTTATGTTAAGGATCTTGAGATGGGGATCCGTAAGTTTAGGAACACTGACATTACGTTGGAAGAGATACCTTTTAGTATATGACAAAGTCACTGGCTTATCCTGGAGTTCCTGGGATGAGGATGTGGAGAATCAAAGTAATATGGCAGGATCTGCAGCATGAATAAAAAAGAGGAAATCGATGGAAGGGTCTGCTTGAATATTTCAAATTGTAGTTGACTGCTGTTAAGAATAGATGAAGGTCTGATTCCCCTTTAGTTTCGTCCAGTTGCAAGTGAAGTCTCAACTCATTTCCATAACCAAATCAGTTTCCTGATAGGAGAATATCAGCAGACTGCTTTGAGCATGTACAGACCTGCATATGCTGTACCATACAACCACTATCCCAACAGAGTACGAGTGCCATGCACACACAATGTGGCTGTGTTGCTTTAGGTGCACTAGGAGCTGTAGGCACAGTGATGAATTGGCCTCCCTTCATATTCCTAAAGGAAATGGATGGTTGTGATATAGGAATGTAGTCCTGCTGTTATTTTGTGCAATGTCTGTAATGGATCCTAAGATCGATGAGAATTTTTGAGTGAAAGAAAAGTCAAGAGTCCAAGGCAGGGGCATATTTGGAGTGATTCCTTAGGACTTGACACAATCTGCAGCTATAGAGGGGTGGCTGTCTGCAAAGACACACTGTGGACAGACCCAGAACCTGTCCCTTGCAAAAGAAGAAGGAAGGTGCATCAGGCTGCCTCACTTTCACAATAACTTATTTGATCTATTTCTGCAGTGACGGGAGTCATCTCTGACAGGATTCAAACAATAATTTGCAATTCCTGTCATTCATATAGACTTTCTCATTTATCTCATGTAAACCAGTTATTTCACCAAGCCTCAGTTCACAGTCTGTTCTCAGTTCAGTCTTGTCTGTGCACGTGCAGCCCCCAGCTTTGGGACTGTGCCTTTGGTAGTAACCAGAGCTATGTGTGTTACAGCTAGGGCCCTGCACACCCAAATGGTCTTGGCAGAGGGTTTATTCCCACTGACAGCACAAGAGAGGTAGGTGAGCCCCAGCAGCCTACATGGTGTTGGATGGTCTAGGCCTCGTAAACTGGTGCTGCCTTCAGAAAAGGTCTCTGTGTCAGGGAACAACACTGCCTTGAAGCAACA
The DNA here is from genome assembly GCA_013399875.1 of Gymnorhina tibicen. Taxonomy (NCBI): domain Eukaryota; kingdom Metazoa; phylum Chordata; class Aves; order Passeriformes; family Artamidae; genus Gymnorhina; species Gymnorhina tibicen. The sequence goes on along the minus strand of VXAZ01004120.1, from coordinate 147,271 downwards.
CTTTTGCCATCTCTACTGATGGCACCTCATGCAGGAAGAGAAGTAAGGGGAGGAGGGAAGGGAACTGTTTTTTTAACTTAATTTAAAGCTTTTTATGAGATTTTCACAGCTGTGATCTTATCAGGGTTTGGCTATAGAAATTAAAGCGGCAATTATATTTTCCCCTTCCTGGAATGTAAAATAAAGTCTTGTGTAAAATGCATTAAAAACTGGAATGTAAAAGTGTAATTAATGTGGAGCAAAAAGCACATTGCGTCATTAACTTTTTTATTAATATTCTCACGCAGTGCAATTTCAAAGCTCAGTGCCACTCCATTTCCCCCAGTGAAATATCTCCCACTCTTTCATTGCAGCTACCTTTAACCTCATCTTTAATGGGATGACAGCAGCTTTCCTCTGGAATTACATCTCTGCTTATCCATCTGTCCCACTAGACCCTTTCTCCTTCCACTTAGGGTTCCTGTCTGACTAGGGTGCAATTCTGTTACTACTGGAAAGAGAGAGGGACCAAAAGCATGAGATTCATTCTGTAAAGCAACAATGGTGCTTGCTTTTCTGGAGGAAGGCTAAGGGGTATGATTCTTTCTTCTGCTGAGCTGGAGGAGCAAGGCTTCGCCTTTGAAAGGCACTGCAAGATGTCTTGCTTGCAGCTCACATCTCTAGAGATCATTCTAGATCTATTTACTCTTGCTGTGTTAAGGCCTAATCCTGTAAGTAGTAGTTGCTAGGCACCATCTGGGTACTGACTTAATTTCCCTTATTTTGTTGTCTCTACATGCAGCAACTGTTTTTCAGTTGCTGCTATGTGAACAGAGGACCCCTGCTTTCTGTGAGATGTCAATCCAAGCTCTTTGTTCTACTCTCATAGCATTGATGAGAAGGTTAATGTATAGTCCTCTTCAGCATCATTTTCGCAGTGTCAGCCACTACTACAGAAGGAAGAATAGGGCTGTAAACAACTCTTGATGAAATCGTGAGTGGTTTGAGTGCCAGAACTGTAGTCCAATATTCAGGAAGCAGACTGAAAGGTCTGTTTGCAGTGAAATAAAATGCTCATCAGTTGTAGTGTGTCATGTGCCCTGTATTGTTTTACAAGAAGAACCCAAGGGATAAAAAAGATCTAGATTCACCACTCAATTCTTTCTCATTTTTCTGGGCTCTATTCAGCTCTGGAATAGGCAGACATCTCTCAAACTGGTTTTTTGAAGATTTCTAACAGTTTACCTGTCACAGAGTGGCAGATGATTTGTTCCCTGGTTTCTAAGCTTAGCTCCTAGCTTCCTCTCATTTCATTCTATTTTGATGCCAACTTACAGCCGAGGATCTGAGTTTTAGTCCCTGCAATTATTGCTAGGCTTGAAGTAGAAGCAAGACTTTTAGAGCTACCAGCTATTTGCTTGGTTTTGAAATGCCCGTAAGAGTTTAGCCCAGGGTATCCATGTGCATATTCACAAATGGTTCATGATATCAGATCCAAAAGATTCTGCCTGTATTTGATGGTAAAGGTGGGATGTAACAAAACAGTATTAGTGTTGACTAAGATAGGACATTTACTGCATCTGATGATTTTATCAGATCCCTGACGGATATTGTAGAATGGGATTATCTGCTCATCCATCCTTCTCTGTAGAATTCCAGAGCTCACAAGTTGTTTAGATCTTACCCTGGTCCTGGGAAATGGTTGACAGTTTGCCTGCATCTCACTTGAAGTATTTACGATGTGACCTGTGGCATTTTGATAGTTAGGCCATGACTGGTAAAGTGGAGGTGTATGAGTCACCTCATGTCAGAAAGAAGAGGAGAAATTTGGAGAAAGGAATTTTGGCCTCTACAAGAGAACAGGATTAATTTGGATGCTCTGTATAGAAGAGAAGCCTTAGGTGAGTTGTCAGAAAATGCTTTCCCAATTATCGCCTACACTGCCATGAAAGGGTAATTGATTTGTAGGGCCATGGCCATGAGTTTCCTAGCACAGTAATATATAGAAGAAAAATAAAAGATAGCCTAGTCCCAGAGATCTTATAAAATGCTCTGTCTGGGGAAAATTCCCTTGAAGTATGTGATCAGTGCTTTACTGTTAACTGGGCTTTCTCTAAAGACCTGAAATAGCTAATAATGAAGAGAAGTTGTCCTTATTTGTTGGCCTGGGGTAGAATCCTAAAATCCACTGAGTATGAGCTGGTATTCATTGTGATCTGCTGTTTGTCTGAAGAAGACATCTGATAGTGTCAATCAGACTTCCCGTTTATTGATTTTTCAACTGCTTGCTGAACAAACTCAATGCATTTCACAATGCATTGCCAATACTATCAGCATCTTAGTGGGAGCTGTTGTTCACATTTTGACTGAAATCATTATTGCAATTGCTTTGAAATTATAAAAATTTTAATTTAATGAAAATCATCTCCATGGAAATTATACTGGGTTTCAGATTAATTATGTATGTATTTCACACATCTGTGATTCTGAAGTCCTGTACTATCAATTTCATCATTCCTTTTCTTAAGGCTTTTTTCTGCAAAAAATGTCAGGAGCTAAAATGACTGTTTACCAGTCATCTGTCACTTCGCTCTTTTTCAACTTGTTGATTAGGTTGATGTTTACCAGCATCCTGGGACTGGACTTGAGGAGAACTATGTGCTGTGTACTTGCCTGGTACTTTAATTCATAGCACTTGAGTTCTTGTAATCCCTTGTCAGTGAGTGCCAGCTACCTGTCAGATATTACTACATCAGATACACCAGGATTAGAAAAATTACTTACGACATGAGTGTTTAGCTTTAGTACATCCTCATAAAACTAAGTGGGGGAAGAAGAAATGTTTGGCTTCAAACATATGATGCTTTTTACAAGATGGTTATGTTATTCTGTATCATCCACATTACTGTTTGTCATAGCATTTTCTTTTTTCCCCGCTGGAATTCTGTTCACCTGTGGCCTATATAAAATAACTTAGAGATGCCTTTAAGATTTCTCAGTTCCCAAATGAACAATACAGTTCTGATAGTATAAAGACAGCACAGTATCTTGGGCACCAATTTAGAGAATCCCCTCTAGTGACAGAAGTGCTTTACCTTAAACTGTGCTCGTGGTTGGAAGCATGCATTCCGAAACTCTGTGTTAATAATCTCAGTCAAAATGTAGTCTTTCCTCTAGGACATCATTGTCTAGAATTTGAGACAAAGTTATTAATTTTAAAATGAGGCTGATATACACACAATTAAGCTCTGGACTTCTGTTAAATGCCCTGGAGATTGGCTCAGTGGCCAGCAGAGCCAATACTGCTATACTGCTTCATTTGAAAGTATGTCTTTATTTTAAAGTGTTTGTCAGGGCAATGGCAAAATGGAATTATTGGTTACTTCAGAGAACACATGATAAAAAAAAAAGATTAAAAAATAAAAAGTGCACCTTGTCCCATCATAATCTTGTTGCATCCATCTAATTTTTGTTGTGCCAAAGAGGCATATGCTGCTCTTTTCAATATTAAACGTTATGCTGTAAAATGAAAGTGTCACTACCCTCTTTGAAATTGCCACAGACAGATTAATGCTGTGCTTACTGTCCTAACACCTACAGGGGTATTGCCTTTAGCTCTTTTATTTTCATGCTATTTTATTGAGATTTTCATCTTATGTTCTTTGGACAGTTCTGCAGAGTGGTGCTGTAGGATGCTGGTTCATACAGCTCATTTGGGCATGTATTCCTTGCAGTTTACCCTTCGTTGGCACCCCTTTGTATGCTGAAGGATAGATATTGATGGTGATTTCAGCTTTATCATGATCTACCTGCATGCTTTTCTGCTTTTGCTGGAGGGTATGTTGTCTCTCTTAAATGGGATTTACATATTTCATGCTCATTCAGCCCAGCAGCTTTTGCTCTCTGCACAATCGCCTTGAGCCTTTGATCATTTTCTTCTGCTGTTTTACCCCAGCTTAAAATGCCATCTGTATCCATATCATCAACAGTTTGTTGTTCTAGTAACAGCCCAAATGGCAGTCTGCAGAAACAGCATTTCTCTAAAGGAATGTGCAGTCTGCACAAGTGAGAGCACTGTTTTTTGAATACTGCTGATATATCTACTGTAGATTGTCAAATCTTTTTCTTTCTCCAATACTTTTCTTCTTGTAGACAATAAAATATGTTCTTTTTACATTGTTAGTTACCTTTTAGGTCTCTACAGCAGCAGAAGATTCCTTATCCTTGTCCCACAAAAGTCAAGGAGTTTCCTCATACTTTTCTGTACATTATCATGTGCTCTTTTCCTTGTTGTTCTTGCAATGAATATTGGAAGTTGTATTCTCCCCAGTTTATGATTTTTTATTATGCTCCTGCCTTCACTTTTCCCTCTTCTCTTATTTTGGCCTTTAAAAGGAGTTATTTATGTTGGTTTTGATAATATATTGGCTTAAGCTCATATATCCAACTGAAGACTATCGACTATCTCAATTGTTCTGAAGCTGGTAAAGCATTCATCTTAAACATCATTGCGTCCATACCACCTTGGAGGAATTTGGAGGGCTCTGGTGGTACCCTCCTGTCCCTGCCTGTTGCTGGTGACTGCTTTATCTGCTGCAAGAACTGAACCAGAGTCACGCAGTGGTTCTGTGCTACAAGAGGCAGCCTGAAACCTGGCTTTGGGTGGGAGGCTGGGCATCACTTGCAGAAAAGCAGGGGTGATAGAGCTCATTGCAAGCAGCAGAATGGCTGTGCCTAATGCAGCATAGCAAAACTCTTTCTTGTACTGGGAAGCAGTGGTGACCAGCTACTTTGCCATTCACTCTTCTCTCTCCTTCTAACCCTTGCTGGAAATCAAACTTTGGGGCAAGGAAAGGCTGCCTGCACCAGCTGCCTACTACAACTCTGACAGCCATACCCGGCAGACATAAAAGCTGTAAAAAGGGGCCTATCTGATGAAGGCAGTAGTTGGGGATGTGCTGGCAGAGAGGTGGCCTTTTAGAATAGGAGCAATCAAATGCTTATTAGGTTAAAATGGCCACCTTCAGATGCACTTGGGAGCAGATGGGAAGCTGGTACAGTACCCAGAGGACAGGTGGGCTGTTCTTATGCCAGGTTGCTCTTCTAAGCAGGTGACTTGCTGTCTCTGGACTAGCTGGGGCTCTCCAGGGGTCTCTGAGGTGTTTCACTGTTTCTGTCATAGCAGGAAGGAAATAGAAGCCATGCACACACAGTGCAAAGCTGCATTAGCAGCTAGGCAGACAGCTGCCTGCTTTCAGACTAGAGCTGGCCTGAGCTGAGCAGTACACTGTGCTTCCAGCAGGGCAGCTCGGCATAGAGCACTTGCTGCTGCCAAGTGCTGAGAACCTCCTTGGTAGTGCTGTGTATTTGTACTTCCTCAGCTGAAGATCGGCAATGGCCTTGGAAAGGAAGGAACTCCTGTTTATTAGTATGGCCTTGCTGTGTAATCATTCGTGAACTGCCAGCATTTAGGGCCTTATCCAAAATCCACTAGAACTGTATGAATCTCTTGAGCTTTTTAAAGTAGGTGTTTAGATTTCCCTGTGCCTGCAGTTTCCCTGGGGAGAAGCAGCAGTGCTTTCTGGATTCCAGTGAGAGGCTGCAGATCTGAGCTGTGCTATGTGCCAGGGTGGCTCCAGTACACAGTGGTCAGATGGCCTGGGGGTGTTAAATATAGAACTGTCAGTGGTGAACGAAACCAAGATAAAGGGATGCTTCATGGCCAAATCATTTTGTAGCTAAACCTACTGCTGCCTGGGAAATACATGCACTTTTGAGGCCAAGTGCTGGCTTCTGAGCAAAACTTGTGCTCCAGACACTTGAAAAATGCCTGGTCACTGTTTTTCATTAGTAACAGAGTCGTAATACCTTCCCATTTACACCATGCTGAGATACATATGCTCCGCTCAGTAGCCCCATGAATAAGGATGGGAGACTTAAATGGTGAGAGATTTCCATTTTCCTCTTCAACACTCTCCCCTAAAGAACCCTCAAACTGATTGTAATTATGTGGAAGAAAAAGAGGGATTCACAGAGAGGAGCTGGCTTTCTTTACAGGGTATACAGTGAGTTGGGTTTTGTTCAGGTAGGAAGAAAACTAAATGTTCCCACCCACCTTGTCACACTCAGAACTACAGGGACAGTTACTGATATGCTACTTCCCTCAAAGACTAAGGACGTCTGGAAAGGAAGGACACCCTGTCAGAACATTTAATTAAAAAAAGGTAGCATTAAAGTTCTTTAAAACCATTAACCAGACACACTTGTAATTGGTTGAAGATATTTTCCTTGCTTGGTTGCCAGCTCTCTTAAACTCATGAGGTAGCCCTCGAGAACAGACTTGATATGTTGAGATGTACTTGGCTCAGACATAGTTATGCCTTATCTTCTTGGTGGTCATAAGGAAGGTCCACTTCATCATCTGCATGACCAGTAATGTGGATGATGGAAACTTGGGTTCAAAAAGTGGTGCAAATGGGTGAATGCTGTTTCTAAGGACTTGAGATAAACTATCATGTTGGATCTTCTGTTCTGACTGTTCTTGGTGGAACAAGTAGCTTGTCTCCTTTTGAAAGAAACAGTTAATCTTTATGTACATATAGTCTCTTTGATACCTATCTCTAGTTTCCTCAGAACAATCTTAAAACTGAGGAATAAATTCAGCCCATAGGATGGGGAGCTACTTATGGTTTCATCCTCTGCTATGCTTGCTAAGCATTTTCTAGAGTACTAGATGCCTTCACATTCTTAGAGAGAGCAGGATGGCTACGGGGTCACCAGGTCAGTATGCAGTCTGTCACAACCACCATCTAACCTTGAAGTAGACTGTGATCCACTTTGAGACACAGGAAAATGTAAAATGAAGCAGAGAAAAAGCTTGGCTGAACAAGGAAGGCTGGTAGAATCTATTCTTATCTTTTCCCTTCTCTGTCCCACATGAGGATCAACAAATAACACCCATTTGCTGACCACCACTTGTTCCCTTATCTCTTTCTCTCCTTCCCCCTTTCTGGTTGGACGCTTTCTTCATTTTCTTGTATAGAAATAAACCTGGCAAGAGTCTTTAGGCAAGAGAGCACACCTTATTCTCTAAGGCAAACTCCTTGATTATTGTGAGGTGGTTTCCTTTAAATCTGTGTTAAAGTGCAGTGGAAGATTTGTCTATGGCCAGACTCCAAGTCCATAGTGAATGCAGACAGAGAGAAAGGAAGGACAAAATAAGAGAAAGAGGAAAGGAGGAAAAGGGAGGCACTGTGACCCCTGCACTGAAGCCTTGTGAGCATGGCAGAGACTTCTGTGTGTTTGTGTGGAATGGGGGCTGTTTAGATAAACAGATGGCAACAAATGGCATAAAATTATATACCCATAATGTCAGTTCATAACATTTTGTTCGACATACTTGATTTAATCGCTTAGCTGACGATTTTGCTTTTGGGCCCATATGGTGGCAAATGGCAAATGAACCCTCTTTACACAGCAACTCCAATCTGGCACTTTTATCACCGAGACTTAGAGAAGAATCCAGGAGGAGAGAGATGCAGATGGAAAATGAATGAGCAAGCAGGGTGGGGTACATGTGTGGGAAGAGGAGTTTTTGAAGGTGCGGCCAGGGGAGTGTTCTTGAGAGATGGAACTGGGGGGGGTGAAATGGGGAAGAGAGGGCTGGGGCAAAAGAAATCAGGATGTGCTATTTTTAAGAGCATCTATGAGATGAAACAGGGAATTTAGCAGGGAGTATTTGAGAGAAAACCTGTGGAGAGAAAAAATATGAAAATATAAGGAGAACGGTGCCAAGAGGAAAGCAGAGATGTTGACAAGGTGGGGATAGTAGCAGATTTTTAGGAAGTGTATTCAAAACTAATCTACAAACGTAAGTGAAATGAGTGCAAAACCAAGAGAACAGATTGACTGGATTCTTCAAAGAGCCCAGGAACAAAGTCGTAGGAAATGTACCAGATGAAACTTGGTTCTCCTGTGCTGTTATCAATGTGGTATTCCTGAGAAGGGGTATCTTGAGAAGGGCAACATGACAGGGATGACTGAGTTCCCATGGCAGATGACTTTATCACCAAGACTGTGGTGGTACCTGGCATGATTACTGTATACTACAGTATTCTGACTGAGAAATTGCTTCCTTCAACCTAGCTTTTTCTAAAGTTGTGAGAAGGCTGGACCTTCATTTTGAATGTTTTTTCAGCCAGGGTGTGATCTGGCAAAATGTCGAGGACTGTAAAATGTCGAGGACTGTAAGTTTGCCTGTAAGTCAGCAAACAGGTCAGTTCCCTCAGGCACATCTAGTGCGCCTTCATGTATTCAGTCTGTGATGGGGATTTTCTTTTGCATCTGCCAAGGAGAACACAGAAGAGGCAACCTTTGAAAGATGCTGCTTCAGTGACTAGGATACAGTCCTCAATAGGATGGAAGTTATGATGTGGTAGTACCATGCTGAGGCTGTTTCCTGGAAAGACTGAGAAGTTAGAAGTCAAATGGAGTTGAATATGTACTTTCTGATAAGGCATTTTTCCTAGCACAATATCAGCATCCTCATTGCTTGTAGTGCAGAATGAAAAAAAAAAAAGCACTCACCAGAATCCTCACTGAATCTATAGAATTGGTCAATAAGGCTTGGGGAAATGTATTTCCTGTGAAGTATGCTGCCAGTGAAATTTCATCATGGCAAGATACATGTCTCAGCATAATGATACAAATAAAAAGTCCGAAGAACACAAGAAATTTATCATAATTTAGGCAAGCTTTCTCTAATACCTCTTCCCCTGTTTTTTGTATTCTTTTCTGAACCCTGTTCAGTAGAGAAATGCCAGGCTGGTTCTGCTCATTGCGCTATGCTGATCAGTCCAGCAGTTTATCTGAATCTGATTTGCACCATACTTGGGATGGTGAAGAGGGCTACCTGCTGGGGAGTTTATAGCTCTTTTATGGGAAAGTTGGATCCTTCTAACCTACTGTTGTATATCTCTAACTACCGGAGGATTCAGCTATAGAAACTGAACTAGGTCCAAGTTTCCTCTGAGATGTCCTGTGCACATCTGGGCATACTCTCTGAGTACATACATCTGAGCCCTCGGTTTCACTCTATTTCTCATGTGTGGGACCTCCACACTGGTCACAAACTAACTACTTGAACAATTAGTACCAATTAGTTAAAGACTTCTTGTTTGATTGAGACTTATTGTAGTTAAGTCTAGATGTGGCTCTTTTTTATCAAAAGGTTGGGGTGACTAATATTTGTGGTACCTACAAACCATCCCTTTCTGACAAAAATTAGTGCTGTACCTTCTGCCCAGATTTCCTTTTTTCTTGTCCTGAACAACTGAAACTGCCTCCCAAACAATGCAGCCCAGCAGGCAGCCATGTAGTAGCAGTTGACTGTGGACTATGTTGTTCCCAGCCTTACTGGATCCTACTGACTGGTGGTGAGGGTTGCTAGGTGAGTTCCAAGTCCTGTCAGAATCCATGTTGGAGGCTTATGGGCTTCCAGGGTAAGCCTTGGAGGTTGGTTTTCCCTATCTCCCTCCCTGTCTTTTGAGTTCAATTTCAAAGTCTCTGCAAACTAGTTTGACACAGCTCCCTCCTTCTCCCTTCCCCCCTCCCTGTTCACACCCCCCAGGCTCTTTACAACTAAACAGTTTGTCCTTTTCCCAACGTTTTGGAGAATCTGGGAACGTAAGTGCTCCAATAACTCATGTCTGAGCTCTCATTTACCCCCTGCCGGCATGGGGATGCTGCGCACCAGCCTCTCAGAATGCCAAATGAGTCGTGGCTGCCGCCTTGTCCCCTGCGCTCCCTGAGGCCAGCGAGCGGGACCCTCAGCCTTGCTGGGGCTGCTCAGAGACAGCTAGCTTGGCATCCTTACCTGCTCCTGAGTGTGCCAGTTCTGGAACTGGGAGGTACTATGTGCAGGACAGGTGGCTCCACTGTTTTAACTTTTCGGATATAGGGAGAGAAGGGGGAAGGTTAGGTCCCAGAGCTTAAGAAAGAAGAGTTTTTGTAGCTTGGATCATAAGGGGTGGCTTCATGCAGGGAAATACGCCCTATAACTTTGGCTCTGCCACTGATCTGTCACATTGTCTTGGTTCAGTCACTTAGCTTCTGCCCATCTCAGTTTCTCACATTATCTGAAGGACAGAAGAGCATTTCTTCCCACCATCCCCATGCAGCTGTGGGGTTCACAGTGAGAACTGATGCAAAATGTTTTGATCCTTGATTTGAGTGGAGCAGACTGTGATGAAAAGTGGGATGGGATAAGACAACAGCTTTCGGAAAAGTGGGGATGCTTCTCATGAGCTGGGCTTTGCAGTTGATGGATTGGATAGCTCCCAAACATCCTTTGATTTAGGGTTCAAATCCACTCATGGTAAGGCTTGTTTTTAAGCTGCAGGAAGAGTTTGGAATTGTGGGTTTTTCCTAACACCATCTCTTCCCTCTGGCTCTGACTACATCAACTGCTTTTCATTGGCATTCATCCTGCAGTGTATGTCTCCCCTTCACTGTTCTCCAAGTAGTCTGGTGTTCTCTCAAGGGTTTGTTTGGTTGGGTTTTTTTGTGTAACTGGCACAGGTTTCACTACCCACCCAGTTCATGAGGCTGTGTCTGTTCACATAAGGAGTACTATTCCCATTTTACAGAAGGAAGCATGGCACAAAGTGGTCTGGGTCTGTCAGTCTGCTCTGGTCTCTGCCCAAAAGTAGTGATTCAACACAGAATTCTCACTCCTGTGAACCTGTAAGCTCATTGTGGTGTCACCAGCACTGGCAGGTGGGTTATCAGCTGTATGGTCCCTGAATGCCAGGCCCATTTCCTCTGTCATCCTGTGTTCGGGCTGGCTGCTCGACTGGATTGGACCCAACCCCCGACTTGCTTTCCTGAGGGATCGTGCCGGCAGTGAACGCTGACGCTGTAGCTGACGGATTTTGTTGCCATGAGGAGGTGGCTCCTGATCCGTTCCTGCACGTCTTGCAGCCCCCTCCCCACAGGGGTGCAGGTGCTGACGGGGGGTGCTCGGCGAACAGCCTACTCCCAAGTCTCCCAGAGACGGGATGAAGCTGGCACTCTCTGGAGCCCTGGGAAAGAGCGGATCAAACGCGTCTCCCTCCCGAGCCCTCGCTCACGCTCCTCCCTGATCATTTTCCAGGATTCCCTCGGGAGCGGGGAGGTGCCCAGCAGTCAGGGCATAATCCCGTCTTCGGAGCGCCGCAGACCTCGGTGCTGGTGCCTCACTGCGGCTCTGCCGCGGCGTCGCTCACCGTCCTTCCCCCTTTCGCGCTCCCTGTCTGTGGCCCTGGCAGGCGACGGGAAGTGCCGAGGATGAGAGCAGGTCCCTGGTGTCTCCTTTAGCTGCCATTGCAGTTAAATTAGAACAGAGACCTGCAAATAAAGCACCCCCTCCCCAATCCCCCCTCCCCGCTGCCAGAAGCTCTGCATTTCACTCAAGTGCCCACCGGGGAATTTGCCCATTTACTCTTGTTATTTGCATGATAAAGGCTGTTCTGCTGCCTTTTCTGCAGCCTGCCTTAAAAAGGCAGGGAAGTTGGAGCAGACGGGTAGGAGAGCCAGAGAGGTCAGGGCACCCAGCCCCGAGCCCTCCTCCCCCGGCAGAACTGCCGAGGGTGCCGTGGCGCTGCGGAGGAGGGCGGAAGGAAGGCTCTCCCCAGCCCGAGGTTTTGCTTTTCAGTTTTGTTCTCATTAGCGGCTCTGTGCACTCCCTTCGCTCCTCACAAAGACGCTTATTCTGGCACGGAAATGTGCCCTCTGGGATTTACTGAGAGAGAAAGAGAAAGGGAGGGGAAAGAGGGAGAGAGAATAGGCTTTGATCCTGGGCTGCATCCAAGCTGCCTTAGCTGAAACTCAGGATGGAAGTGTAAAGGTAGCTGTAAACCTTTCTGGTTGCAGCCCACCACTCCAATCCTGGATTAATCACCTGGAGCAGCCTCCGTGTTTCGCTAGCTTTGGCCTGGCTTCTTCTGCCAGGTGTTTTTGATTCAATGTCATTTTCTTGAAATAAGATGAAGTGGAAATACTCTGCCGTGATATGCCACTTTCAGTCCAGTTTTCACCCTGGTTCTGATTTAGATGAAGAGCCCCATGTCCCTTCTGACTAAGGAAAATTAACCAAAATGGAAACGTGACTTTGCAGAAGAAGCACAAATTTTGAGACCTAATCAGCTGTCAGGAAATTATTGTTTGGCTAGCTTTATGGGGCAAGGATGGCTGGTGTTCAGCACTGTCCTTTTCCCATGGTTTCTGGCCTGATGGGCTTCTTGTGCCTGTGATGAGGCCAGTGGCCACACAGGAGCTGTAGTCGTGATGCTTTACCTCTTACCAAGGGGAATCTTCTGTTGTCTGCTGAGCTGGCATCGCATGTACTTTGTAGCTGTGGAGATCTCTTTAGCCAGGCCACTGTCATGTACCATAGTGTAGCTGCATCCTTAATAGTCTGTCTCCCTCAAATACCTCTCAGCTAAAGCGTACACTTTTACCTCCCTGTCAGCAAGTACAACCAACGCCAACACTCAGTTTCTGAAGCACTCTAGCTGTGTTGGCTGTAGCTGCCCCCAGCTTTCTCCTAAAGGATACAACAACAGGAAACTGTAAAGGCTATAGAGATGGCTTGGGGGAAAATATCCTCTCTCCTGTCTAGGATGTTGAACTGTGTCATGTGGTTTTTTGGGTTTTTTTTCTTTCCCCCTTTTTTTTCCCCTCCTTATTTATTTTTAAGTGGCTTTGATGCATACTGTGTGTACAATAGCGTGCAAGGTTAAAGAACTGGTGGAAATTTAAGTCAAGCATTCTGACTGCATCCACAGTGGGCTTGAGAACCAGGATGCTGCTGATGTATGGTCATGCTAGAATGTGGAGTGAGACAGTACTATTGCAGAGCCTGGGACCAGTCCCATTGCAGTTTCTCATTGCTGCTCAGGATGGGTTCCAGAAACAAAACTCTACAAGCTTGCATTAAATTAAGGAAGCAGGTTTCTGCAAGCATGTGGCAGGTTGCACAGCCAGGATCCTGGCATCCTAAATGGGTTCTGGAGCCAGCAGTCTGGGAGCTTGTGGCCCTGAGCGGAGAAAGTGGCCCTGAGTGCTGGGGAAAGGTTCCAGGATGAGGTCTCAGTGGCATCCTCTTTTTTTCACTGTTGATCAACAAGTTCAGAGCATCTGTTCTCATATCTGAACTCCTCTGTATCTGGGGACCTTTTGCATTTTCAGCAAAAAGATAATGATACCAACTCCATCCTCTCTTGTCTGAGGAATCATATTTACAGTGCTACCTGTTGTCTGAGTGCTCCTTCCCATCTGCAGAGCTCTGAATCTTTTGGAACAGGATAAGTCTGGAAATTTCTTTTATTGTCTTAGTAGTATCTTTGCTTCCCAGGTCTGGCTTTCCCTGGTACATTGATGCCAGTGTTACATCTGAGAATAAACATTCCTTCTGAGATTTGTAACTTACTTTTTGGTGGTATTTGTTGCACAGTCGACCTAATGGAGACATTCAGTTTAACAAGGGGCTCTTAACTAATGGGTTTCAGGGAGTCCTCTCAGTCTCTTCTGATGGCTTTCATCTTGTACTATTTATAGACTAAAATTAATTTGAGATGGCTAAGCAGGGGTTTTACTCACTCTGAAATGGCATTTTACTTATTCACCTCCCTTGGCATCAAGAAGACTGGACATAGAGAGAGCTTGGCTGTGTCCGCTTCTTGCACCTGGAAGGCACTGTGGGAAAGATGGCAGAGGGATGTTGCAGGCATGTCCAGTAATAGTCTGGACAGGTTCAAGTAGTCTGGCTGAGGAAGGCACTGCTGAGGATATTGGGCAGGTCTGTCTGATTAGGAACATCCAGAAAGATGGAAATCAGAATGCAGGGACTAAAACTGTAACTCCTGGCACCTTCCATTGCGTGCTGGGCAACCACAATTTGTTTTATGTGGCCAGGATGTCTTCAGGTAAGGAGAAGCAATTCTTTATTTGTGCACAGGCTTCCTATGTAATTCTGAGAAAACCACTTAAGGTAGGGTTTGTCTCACCTTGCTTTAAATATCTGGGAGTCATCTCCTTCTAAGATACTTACCTACGCAGTAGTTACCATCTGTAATTACACAGTCAGTTACTACTTGGACATATTAATGCTATCTCCATCGCCTATAGAGGGCCTACATAGATGAAACTATAGCTGGTTTTTATGTGGCAGAAACCTGCTGAGATGAGTCCCTCTGAGCCTCAGTTCTTCATATGTAAAGTGGAAATGGCAGCATTGCGTAGTGAAATGACTGCAGGGTTAGACAGAGAATGGCATGATGGGCTAAGATTCTGCATTGGTGGAAGAGGCAGAAGAGCGTGTCTGTGGAGTAGTTTACTTGCTGGTGTACTGTGACCTTTTGGCATTTGGCCCTACACAAGTGGAAAGGTGTTTAGATTATTCTGATAAGACTCATGAAACCTCATTTATGTTATTTTCTTCCAAAGCCAAGTTTAGGTTGCTTAAGCTACGTTATCTCCAGCTATCTCTTTGCTTTTCCTGGACAATTGTCAGACAATGAAGAATACAGTATTTTCATCATTGTCTTGGGAAACAGCATCATAGATACCTCAGCTGCTGGTTTGATTAGAGGCCTCTGGACTATTTTTTCACTTTTTCAGGTTTCCTCACGAAGTTTTCGCTGCCCAGATTAGCCATTATGGGCTTCTGCTCTCTGTTTTTACCAGTTCAGATGGGAAATGTTAAGAACGTAGAATCAAACTAGAATGAAAGCACTTCTTAGAGTCTCTTCCTCACTGCATTAGGAGGCCAAAGGTTATGAAAGGAGAGTTTACACTGAAGAGATTCTTTGCAAGCCCTCTGAAGCAAGTGTTCTGCTTTTTATTACTGGTTTGAATTAAGATTGATTTTTCTCAGATTCCTGGTCTCCCTCTTGGGACCAGCTCCAAAAACCCTGAGGCTCAAATGAAAATGGAAGGTGCTAATTAAAAGCACCATTTATCTCTCTTTGAAAATAGAGCCCAAGAGTATGTGGGGATTGGCAGGGGTTGCTCCTGGAAATAAGCTGCTCTCCTGCTTGATGTTGCAGGTGTTCAATGCTAACAGGCTGGTTAAGAGTCATATGTTAATGTCAGAGATATGTAAAATATTATCTGAGCCCTAGTTCTGTCTCAGCACAGCCACAGCTTTGTGGTCTGAAGTACATATGACCTTTGGCCAGTGTTGGGCAGGATTTACAGGTACTGTTGTGTATCCAAGAGATGAATGCATGTTATATCCCCACTGTACCCAATGTACAGAGTGTCAGAGTTGAACTGGATGCTGTTAGCCTGAACATCTTGAATTCATTTTCTAGGGTATTGGCCAAACAGGGCTGTCACACTCTAACACCTTAGGACTGAGACCATCCTCTGGCTGTCTGCCTTGTTCTGCCTTTCTATCCCCTACCCCAACAAGCCTTGGAATAAGTTATGTTGGCACACTGAGAAGAGGAGGTGGAGCAGCCAGGGACTGATAATGAGGAAATGATCCAAAACCTTCCCCTCCTTTGAACTCAACTGAGTGCAACCAAATGGTCAGTTCACTTATTCTTCCATCAAGTAGACCTGATCCAAACTGCTGATCAGGATGATGCTACTATCACTGCACAAAGAATATAGAGCTAGGGCTGTATTAACTCCTCATTGGAACAGAACTGGGAAGTCTGCTATGTAGAATCATGGAATTGTTCAGTTTGGAGATTTCCAAGATCATTAAGTACAACCATTAACCTGGCACTGCCAAGTTCACTACTAAACTCTGTTCCTAAGTGCCACATCTACATGTACTTGTAGTGCAGAAGATGCATGGGAAATTAATACAAATAGGAGTAAGAAGCCTTTCTTGCATTTGTTTTGCTTGCTTTAAGTCACATTTTAGATGCTAGGGAGTTAGTTAAAAGGGTCAAAGTAAGAAAACCTAATTGTTGCTATTTAATGAGGTATGAAAAGCAGACTCAGAAAGTTTGGTATGAGACTCCT
The DNA here is from genome assembly GCA_013399875.1 of Gymnorhina tibicen. Lineage (NCBI taxonomy): Eukaryota > Metazoa > Chordata > Aves > Passeriformes > Artamidae > Gymnorhina > Gymnorhina tibicen. The sequence continues at coordinate 131,275 of VXAZ01004120.1, read as the reverse complement.
ACAGGAACCAAAAAGGCATGCCTACCTACCTTTGGCTTCATGGATATTCCTAGTCTCACTACAGACGTCTAGAGTTGTTTGGATGAGGTGCTTCCATCTCATGGTGATTCTCCAGGGTGTTATCCCTACCAGGCTACTTCCAACAGACAGGTTATCCTCATAGTGCTGAGTTTAGTGCAGACTCTTTGATCTCATTATATACACCTAGAAAATATTTTGATCATTTTGTGCAGGCAGAACGTAAAAACTCTGTCCTTGAGAGACTCCCAATGCATTTAAAAGAGTTCAGAGAAAATACACGTTAAAGGGGAAATATTATCACTGATCTCCCACTGTCTGCTTCTTACTGTGGGTGGCTAAATGCCTCTTGGAACAGGTGACGGGATAGGTAATCTTTTGCTGTTTATCACTGGCCGCTAATGCCAGTGAACAGAAGTTCTCGATTTCTGCAGCCTAACTGGAGAAGTGCAAGAAATAAAGAGCTAGAAGCTGAGTGTAGTTTTTGACCTGTACACATGACAAATGAGTAAACACTTTTCTAACAGTGACAGAGGATGGACTAAGCTCTGGATCAATGAGACTGGAGGAATATATTCTCTGTTTTTAACCAGCAAACTGTTGCTTTGATGACAAAAAAACCAAATCATGATGTCTGGCTTCCCTGTCTTTCCCTGTATCTGTTGTTGGTGACTAGAAGAAAGTGGCCACAGTTTGTTTGTCATTGTGCCCCAGCAGCCAAAAGAAAATGGCATCCTTTTGCTATTGTAAAGAGAAACTTTGCTATAGAAACTTGGCAAGCTGGTCAGAGAGGAAGTGATAAAATGTCCCTGGTACCTATCAAGGGGTTAATGTTGATAGTTTCAATACAAATGGCATCCTGCAAGTAAAACTGCAATCCCTATGCCTGCTGTTGATTTCTGGGCTATAGCAACTGCTCTGGAATGCTTGTGCTTGTGTTTTCCAAGTCTCTGTTGGCAGTTTCTGTGGTGTACCCTGTACCAGCCCCATTGCTGCCAGGTTGATGTATTCCCGGAGTAAGGAATCTGTGTTCTCTAGTATTTTAGTAAGAGACACCTGACTTTCTGGCTCATTGTCCGATTTCAAACTAGTCACCTTGCTTTATGCAGTTTATTTTCTGTACTAGACAAACAGGGATAAAGTTACTGTTGCTCTTTGCAAAGCTTTTTCTTGGCCTGAAGTGGAAGAGGCCTTCTGACACCTTCATGGAAAGACAGACAATGGATACAGGAAACACGCTACAGGATCACCAACAGCCCAGATGACACAGACAGCATCCAGGAGATTTCCCTGTCTCATTCCAGCAGGGAGACACAGGTGACACCTTGGTAAATATTTCACAGCAACTTGGCCTGGAGCAACACAGGAGAGCACTTGAGTTGAGTGCGGTCCCCACTGTGTGTCCCAGTGCCCCGTGCAGCATCTTTGGCTGTTGGAAACCAGATCTGGGCAGCATGGAGCAGCCAGGCAGGAGGTGGTGAGGGCAGGAGGAGATGGGCGCGTGTAGAGTGCCCTTGGGGCTGCCAGGCACCTCTCATTAGAATACATTTGTTCCACAGTATTACAGCCGGCTGGTTCATCTCTTAGTCTCTTTGCAAGGCTGTTGCTTACAGAAGGTAGAGGCAGGGACTTGGTCTGGGTCCAAACTCTGGTGCAGCTCTGCCTCTCCTCTCCTCGGTCTCTCGCTGTGCGCAGAGCCGGGCCCCCTGCTGTGCCCTCGCCAGCTTTTACAGCCGCCCTGCCTGTCAGAACAAATGGTACGGCTCAGAAAATAAACTCATCTCATTTGTATGACAACACGGCCCCTCCGGTTAGAATGCTGCACCATTGCTTTTAACAAGGCTTTAAGCTGTTCAGTTCAGAGATTGTTACAGCCCCTGGTTTATTGAAATACAAACCTTCTCCTGCTCAGTCATCCCAGGCGTGTTCCCTAATGCCTAACCTAGGCTATGATACCCTCAGTACTCCGTGCCCTGGCTAAGGATGCCCAAGCTGAATGATGTCACTCTTCTTCCTTCAGCATGGCCTGGGTCCTACATCCCGTGTACTACTCCCTACAGGGGTGAAAGGAAGGATGAAAAAGACCTTTATTGCTAAACAGTGCAAGTGGCTGTGTATTTCCTCCTGTGCTATGTTGTGACTTCTTTAGTCTGTGTGTGGGGCACTATCTGGATGTGGCTCTGGTGTTGTGTGTGTGTGTGAATGCAGGCACTATTCATTTCTGTGTCTCCCATGCTGTGAGAGTTTGTGTTCATGAAGGTTGAGTTTGTGTGTTCCTGTTTACCTGTGTGTATCCATCTGTGTGTTCATGTCTTGTTTCTGTGTTTGATGTATTGGGTTTTAAGGCTGCTTCTGCCCGTGCCTGTCTTTATGCAGCCAATATTTGTGCCTCTCAGCTGTGTATGTGTATTCCAGTGAGCATGCTTTCATAAGCCTTCTGCTTACCAGTGTAAGGGTGTGCAAAGGTCTCATTATGTTGCACATTTCCCCTTGGTGTGACACATTCCTGCAGTTCACAGGCAGGTGATTGACAGTGTCTGCTTCTTACGTGCTGCTTGGAGCAGAGTAGCCCAAGAAAGAACTCTGGAGCTTTAGATGAACCTAAAGGGTGCCTTGTTAATAAGGAAGGAAAAAATTACAAGGAGATGGAAATACATACGTTCAGTATATATTTGGTGATATGCAGCTCTTTCTAAAGCATACCGTATGTTTTTTCCAATGATAAACAGAAGATCTGGTTCTCTACAGTCAAAGTCAGTGGTAGATTTTCTAGGGAAAATGGTTGCAAAATCACATACATAGAACAAGTAAAACTGTGCATCAGATAGTGATGCACACATGTAGTTGTAGATGGGTCTATTGTCCCCTTTCAGCAGCCTCACTACAGAATAACTACTTAAGGTTCCTCTGTCTTCCACACCTATTGAACTTCTGGTGGACCAAATGTGTAACTATTTTATCTTCTCATTAGTACAAATGCTTAGAATCAAGACACCTGAATCCTTACTTTGGCACTAGTTTCCGATGTGACCTTGAGAAACTACTGTGTGTTTATGCTTCCTTCATTTGCAGGAAGGGCAACTCATAGTGGGTGACCTTACAGGGATGCCAGAGGGCTGCTCTTGCTCACATATTTTGAGAACCCTGGAGTAAAGTGGTACTGGCAATCACAAAATATTCGCTCTTTAGCAATATTAGCATTGCTGATAACCAAACATGCAATACATCCTTAAGCATGTGATGGATTTCCCTTAGGTAAAAGAAAATCTCTGGGACATTAAAAGCAAAATCCTGGCTGTCAGTAAAACATGGGGTCTAACATGGATCCAACTGGAAAGGTCTGCTCCCTTGACTGGATGATAGGGAGCAGATGCTGCACTCCTTGGTGAGTTGGGTTTGTGAACCCAAGTTTCCGTCCCCCGTTGTTGGGCGTAGGGTCAGAGGCTCCCTCTGCATATCTTCTAATTCCATGATGGAGAGTGAGCACTAATGGAGTGCACAGCCATTTGTTAGCCAGGGGCTTGGGGTTTGCGGAGCTGTGCACATCCTGCTGATGAGTGCATAGACAGAGGAGTAAACAATGGCTGTCAGATTTACTGCTGCAGCAAAAATAAACCATTTGTCGAAGAGAGGATAACACAGGGATGCCAACAGCTTGAAGCCACGCCTCCTTGGGATGTGATCTGGTTATACCTCGCAAACAAAGCAGGATGGGACAGAAGTTCTACTGGGATTCAGCTTGTCCATTCAGAAATGTTTCCTCCAGAGAGCAGAGAGGAGAGTGCTGAGGAGTTAGCCGGGGCTGGACAAAATATTTCTTTATACAATGTTGTGAGGTCCTGGCAAATATCACACTAGGTAGAAACTAGTATTAGCCTAAACTCTATGCTTTAAAATATTTCTGTCCTATAAATCAGATGCTCCCAATTACAATGCCAAAAGGAGAATTTTCAGTATAGACAAAAGATGGTCTCAAGGCTTTGCTGGGCATTCTACACTATTTTAAGAGAGCTACTCTCTGCATGCGGTACAGCAGCATTGATCAGAACATTTGTGGTAATTAAAAACCCCGTGGCAAGTTTCATCAGGGACAGGTGACAGGTCAGTTAATTATTTTTAGGAAGCAAAATTCCCTCTTCAGTTCCGAACAAGAGAAAAGTAACAGCAAAATTAACTTTTCCCAGGGGTGATACAATCTTGCTGTTAATATTAGTAGAATATACTTCCTTTCATATTTGGCAAAATTTTGGTGAATGGTAATATACAGAATATGTTAATTACATGTTTGGCAAAAATTGGCAAGAGTTAGCGAAGAGTTATTTAACCTGGAAAACTGAAGCTGTTTTTATAACAAAAGGGAATGTAAATTTAACCTGAAGAACAGATTTCTAATAGCAGGAATAATGCTGGAAAGTAGAAACATTGATATAGGTTTGCCTGGTGGAAAGTTAGATGCCAGTATGTACAGAGGTATGTCGTGAACACCAGTTATCTTTCCCTTGTATATTTGTATTATAATACATTTGTAATATTTTCTATATAGTTAAAGTGGCACCATACTGAATAAGATTTGTCCACAACTTTTCACTGCAGTTACTGAATCCCACGTTGACAAATTAAAGGGACTGAGGTTTGGTGAAAGACCAGGCTTTGCCTAGAGAATCAGCGTGCCAGAATACTGCTGCAACAGTGTTCCTTTGTATAGGTCCTGGGAGATGCAAATTGAAATACATCACTCATATGGGTATACTAGGGTATATTGTCCCTATAGGGTATATATAATACACTAGGGTATATTGTCCTGGAGCATGAGGAGTTTGATCCCACTTGCACTTTGGATTGTGACTGGATGTAGAATAATGTGGGATACTTTGGTAGCAGGAGGAGCAAGCTCAGAGAAAAACAGAGCATAGCATAGCACAGGCTGACACTTCTCTTACTTGTAAGAGAACTGAAAGATACTTGTTAAAATCTGAGAGAGATACCTGTTAAAATCTTCCAACTCCCAACAAAATGAAAGTGGGAAGGAGCAAACATCCAAATGCTAAGTAGAAGTGGAGTAAGGAAGATGGAGTGCAGAGTTCTAAAGATCTGTGCCTACCTATCTTTTATGACTGTAACAATTAAGATTAATTGTCTAATGTGAAGCTGCTGTTTGTCATATGAGAAATTTAATGACTCCCAGAAATGAAACTTGCAATTGCTGTACTTGAAGCTGTTACAAATGGATTAAGCTTTGATAGTCTTCATGGGCTGGGCACAGGGTAAACCTGAAAGCTAGTGACAAACAGGTTATCCTGAAAGCTTTTGTACAACTGCAGAGCAAACACCATAGCACATTCTGGTCCTGCATAACAGAACTGGCTCACATTAGGCCCTTGGAAAGACTCTGATGTGATGCATGCACCTGGTTGTCTGCCATGTTCAAGGAAGCCATGCTTATCACTATAACATCCCTCCTCTATAGGCAAACTACCACCTCTACCAAAAACAAGAATGAAAGAAAGCCTAAAAAGGTGAAGAAGGATTTTCATTATGAAGTTAATTAGCTTCTGAGCCAAGCTGCACCTTTTCTAGGGGAGGAATTAGAGGGATTTAATTGCTTTATCAGCCTTCTCTTTGATTTTCAGCAATCAGGCCGATTCCATTTAATTTAACTGCCACAGATGAGAAGAAAATTGATGCACTCACCTGCCTTGGAGCAGAAAGAGAGAGTGAGAAAGAAAAGTTGGAGAAATTGGCAAATATAGTGTCTGCAGATTAATGAAAACCAACAGCATTTGCTCACAATTGGAAATGATGTGCCTGCCCTGAGGTGTTTGGAGCTGTGTGTGTGCTGCTGTGCATGGTGATGTGAGACCCATGTTAATGGCAGAGAACAGGGAAAAGCGGGTGGACCTGCCCCGGGGAAAGAGGAAATATATTTGTGAGATGATCAGGGATCAATTAATGACTGGATGTGCAGGGGGGTAGAGAAGGATGGGGGGAGGGAAGTGGCCACAGCCTCCTGCTACCAGATAAGGAAGCAGAGGTCAGTGTGCTGAGTGGGCTTGGTGTGATATCTGTTGTCATCCTCTACCAGTGGGTTGTATCCTGCACTTTCTAGGTCAGAGGGTTAGTTCATGTTATTGGTAACTGATATTTGTTTTACTGAGGTACAGAGGAGAGGTTAGAAACTCCAACACAGGCTTTTGGTAAATATAATGCCTTTGCTGAAGTGCCTTTCCTTTTGTCGGAATGAGATTTCCTGTTGCTTCCTTCCATATTTCTAGAGATATTTAATGCAGGGGTGAATAAGACACAAAATCAATGTGTTGAAGAGAAAGAAGGTAAATAGACGTGGTGGGAGTAGCAGAGGATGGTCCATCAAGAAGTGATGAGGAGAAAGTGGTGTGGGAGGAGCTGAGACCTGTAGAACTGTGATCCACAGGATGAGAGTTGACTTCCTCCAGCTAAGGTGTGCCTTTGCAGAGGTTCTGCTGGGCTTTGGAAACCTGTTAAACAAAACAATTGCCTGCAGCTGTCTGTAGTCACAATAACAGTCTGGGAAAGAAGGTAGTTCTCAGACCCTTGCTTTTCAAAAATGAGGACCCCTGGAGGTGTCTAGAGACAATCCTTCAAAAATGGGCCCAAGTAATTTTTTTTTTTTTCAAAGTCATGACCCAAAATTGTAATGTGACTGTACTGGAAAGTCTGATTTTCAGTGGCAAAGTACTTGAATTCCACAATGCATTGCTTTGGGAGTATATGACCTTATTTCTTCACCCTTGCTGGCCCCATTTGAGGAGGGCTCTTCCCTCACTTAAAGAATGTTGGGCCAAAGTCTTGGTTGGAAAACTGTGTCCTTTTGGTCTATGCAGCAGAGGTGAGATTTCTTCCTGGTTCTCTGGCCAAGTCTTCGTTTGAGGGAAGATGGTAAGAGTGGGTGAATAAAAAGCATTCAGGAAGATGGCACTTCCTTTTTCTGTGCCCTCTCAAAAAAAGATAATTAAGGGAATGGATTGGTTTCAAAAGAGTGTTTCCCACCAGAGAAGACTGTTTAACTGAAAAGAGAAACTTATCTCTGAAATGTCAGTTTCACTGATATTTTGTTTCACAAAAGTTTTTGACAGAAGCCTTTTGGTAACACTGTCACCTTCAATTTCACTCCTTTGAAAGCAAAATGTGTTTTTCATTTTGAAATACTTTTTTTCAAAAATATGTTTGATTCTGTAATATTCATAAGGGTTTTAAATGAGAAAGTTAATTTTTAAAAATTTTATTTTATTGAAATAAAACATTTTGATTGACCCAGATTTGTTTTTGCCAGGAAATTTATTCTACTACAGATTTATTTTTCAGTGGATTATTTCCAGTCCCATGGTAAACGAATTTCAAAATTGGAAGTTTTTTAGAAAATGAGAATTTCTAATTTCTCTATAGTTACCATAACTGGGACTTTCTTCTCCCCTGTGATTCTGAGTCTGTTTTCTGTTTCAGGACTGTATATTGAATTTAACACGTTTCTTATCAAATTGTACTTCTCTCATTGTTTAGACTTTATATTATCTTTGATGCAACCTGATTACAAGAATGATCTCTAATTATTTGTTGAAGTCCACATTAAGTTTTGATCTGATTAGCTACATTATGTTAGATCCTATTGGAACTCCATGTTAAGAAATGGCATTTTCTCAGGCAAAAGAGCAGAAGCAAGGGAAAGGGAGAGTTGAGTGACTTGGCCAGGACTTTGCAGCAGTGGGGAGTGGACTTGGAAATGCTGCTCATGTAGGTGGACCTGTAGGGAATTGCTAAAACCTGATAGCCTGGGCTGTGTCTATGTCAGCCCATTGCTGGGCTTGATACTGGTGGTCAGTCTAGAGTAGAAGTAGGAGCATGTAGAAGCTGTCATCACCCTTACAAGTCAGTCTATAGGTCGTGTGAGACGGAGGTGGTTCTTTTCTGGAATTTAACACCTTTGGGTATGGTTTTAAGAAGCAGCAGCTTTGTGGGCTGTAATTAAGACTCTGGAAGAGAGTTTTTTCTGGTGATTCTCTCTGCTCACCCACAGCAGGTTAAATGAAGGGGTTAATAAGGTATTATTTCCCCACAAAAGCCCTGACGGTGCATTTCCTCACAGCTTGCCTGCCAGGCTTGGCCTAGCTCTGTGGATCAAAGGCTGGTTATCGCTAATATTGAGCTGTTGTAACCTCTGTCCCCTTTGATTAAAGTGGCGCTGCTGTGAATTTCTCAGTTAATCACGCCTTGGCTCACAGGGTCAGCTTGCAACTTGGCAAGTTCAGAAAACTACAGCGGAGGAGAGAAAGGTAAAATGTATTATGCAAATGCAATTATGATTGAGTCCGACTCCATCCGGCCAAGGCCTTGTACTGCTGGAGAGGCTGGAGGGAGAAGAATCAATATCACATCCTTCAAAAAGAGCCTCTGGGCAAGGAAAAGGGAATAGGAAACTCTCCTTTCTTCTCCGTAGAACTTCCCGCACCACTGGAGGAAAGCAGGGTTTTGGGGACTCTGAAGCCTTCAGCAAGTGCTTCAGAGTTGTGCAGTTGTGCAAGTGCAGTTGTGTTCAGAGGAGAATGTGACCTCCCAGACATTTTCCATTCCTGGGAACTATGATTTACAGTTTTTCCTTGGACTACATTGAAATGGAAGCTCTGACAATGGGTTCGAGACCACTAATTCTGCTTTCCACTCCACATCACTTCCCAGAGCCTCAGGATGAGAGGAATCAGCAGGCATCATGGCGATGTGGATCCGATTTCAAAGCACACAGTAAGATAGGTGTGTAAGTCACTAGGTGTATGTGCAGGGCAAAAGATGGTTTGAGCCCCAGGAAGGCCATAGTGTGGAATGTGAAATTCAACACAGTTGGCAGTGAATTAGGTTAGTGAACACAGCAGCCTAACCTTGTTTTGAGGATCCTGAGGGATAGGACTGATGAATGGAAAGAAGCAATCATAAGAGTTGAGCCTTTTTTTTTTTTTGAAAATCACTCTTTCCTGTTCTGTGTTTTGATTTCCTTACCTGCACTTTAGAGTATGATGGAGTGCCCTACCGGATGGAGGTGGATATGAGAGTTCCTCAGCACTCAGGATATGGGTTATTTTTTATTTAGGAAGGTGCCCTATTCTTAGTAGCATTTCAGTAGGCAATATAATTGGTCTGTCAAGAACTGGGCTATCTGCAGGCATGCGGTAAAGCCATATGTACATGCAGAGATTTTAATGATGTAGAAACACCAGGATGACGTACCAGTTTTGCAACCACAACAGAAAAGCTTCACTGAGCTCTGTACTTTCCCAGCAAATCCAAGTGAAACAAATTATGGCTATAACTCCACTTTTTGCTATTATTATTGCACCTGCAGGTGTGGTTTTGCCAACCATCTATTTATCAGGGTTTCAACCCTTCTTTGCAGAGTTGGTCCATAAGAGGTGTGCAGCCTAGGAAAGGTCATAGGTGTGGCAGTGACTGAGCTGTGGTTATGAACAGTTCAGTAGCCCATTCAGGAACCATGTGGCCAGAGCTACAGCTCTCCTGTGACAAAATTCATGCTTCTGGTGGTCCTGGCTGACTTTAGCATTGATTCTCAGATTCAGGAGGCTGCCTCCAGACAAAGGGTATTTGCTGTTTTCACTGACCTGGCAGCATCTTTCCTTATCAGTACACAATCCGTTGGGATCCCAAACTAATCTGCTAAATCAGCACATTCCTACCTTTCTTCCTACTCCTAGGGGAAAGAGATGTTCTCCTGTCACTGCTGAAACCCGTTGTGCTTTCTGGCTGCGATGGTGACAAGAGGGAGGGAAAAGAAGGAGATGTTTCTAGGGAGACTGATGTTCAGGAGTTCTGGTTAAGGTGGCACAGGGGGATGTTTCAGCTCCAGCTGTGCTGCAGAGCTGAACTGGTGAGCTGAGGTGAGGGGAGCAGGCAGCACAGGGGTCTCTGCTGCTGCAGTGTGGGTCTGAGCAGAGCGCTGAGCACAGAGTGGGAGTGGGGAATGCTGGAGGAAGAATGAGCATGGCAGGGCATTCTTGATCAGACCCATTAATTAATTGCTTGCTCTTCTTTTATTTACTCTAGTCTTTCTATTTTTTGCATCATTTGTTTCCTTATTCAAGTGAAACAGCAAGTAACTTTTTAAAATTTAAATTCAGAAGTGCTGGAACTGAGCTCCTGCTGGGGAGAAAGTCCTGGAGCTCTGCTCCTGATGGCCTTTGGGAACAGATGACAATGTTTCATTGTCTCTTGCTCCCTTCCAAAAGCAGGTACCATTCTGCTCAGTTGGGGCATGTGGTTCTTATTATGCTATCAAACCTCACAAGCGTGGGAACAGAACCACAATGCCTGCTGCTGTTTCAAAGACCCTAAGCTTGAATTTTAGTAGGTAACACATACAGGCATCTTCACACTGTGAGCTTTTCCTCACTTTATATATATCTTTCCCTTGTGTGCTTCTCAATCCCTTTGCACTGTTTTGTTGTTCTGAATTCCTAATGTATGACTATTCTGATTTTTTAGAGATGTTAAAGATACAATCCAGCTGGCTCAAAAGTGTGACATGGTCCTGAGAGGACCATTAAAACCCCTGAGAGGGTTTTAATTAAAAATTGCAGTTAATAATAAAATATAATAACAACCATAATGTTAAATTACAGCTTTTTTTGTCAAAGTGCTTTGGAAAGGTAACAGCAGTAGCACTGCTGCTCCATTGCATGGTTGAATTTTGGCTGGGAAGAATGATTCACCCAAGGTCATGGGAGAAGTTTGTACTAGAGTCAGGAGGTGAATAAGTGTGTCTGGTAGTCCATCTGTTCTATCATATGCTCCTTTCCTACAGAAAGTTTGTTTTCCTCCAGCTTTTGTTTTCCTATGTACTGAATCTCCCTCTGATTTTTGTTCAAGCCTCCAAGAGAAGAAACTGGCATTGTGCTGTGAGCTAAGGATTAACAGACTTTGCTCAGGCCCAAAATGAGTGCCTTCTGTGATTCAGTCTAAGCACTTGTAGGTTCACTGTCCAGGAGATAGTCACGAAACACACAGCCAGTGAGACTGCTCCTCAGGACTCAGGCAGGATTCAGTAGGGCTCTGTAGAACAAGAGCTGCACCTTGAATTTCTCTGTAAACTAATGTGACTCTGAAAGACAGGGTGTGATGGGCCAAAACTCTTAAATCCCTGCTTCTTACCCCCCACACATTATATTTTGCCTGGCAAGAGTGAGGACCTTAAGCCCAGATGAACGTTTCAGCATCTTTTCTGTGGTTTCCTTTGCAAATGTGGATCATCTATAAATGTGATCAGTAAAGGAGCTAAATGAAATTAGGCTCCCAGGTCCTTTTGAAACCCAGTGGAAGCTGGGCATCTCTAACTATTCACGTAGTTAAAAATATCTCTAGCAGTGACATACAATGGGCTCATCAGAGCAGGCTTCTTTGAAAGACTTAATGCCATATTTCTGTAGTCATTAGTACCTGATCTCCACAATAGCGGATCCCCCAGTAGTGCTAATGCAATTGGTTCAGCTGTGGGTAGAGGTGGAATTTCTGTTCAGTGTGATGAAGCACTTGGTAGGTTTTCTAGGCATGCAATGTTTTTAAGCTTTACAGGGTATGCAGGAGAGTTATGCCTGGGCAAACAGAAGTCATGGTGTGATGGGTCTGTGACTTAGGTCATTACAGACTCTTTTAAAGAGATATTTCTATGGACAGTCCTTGCCATAAAATGCAGCATTCCTGAAGCTGCTCTGATATAGTCTGATTTCCCCCTGCAACAGCCCAGTATACCAAAGTTACACAGAAGGTAAATGCTAACCCCGTTAATTTAGAGGTCCAACATAAAAGCTTATTTCTTATTTGTTTAATTTAATTTTTTCAGTGGTGCCTGTCACTTTAATGTCCTGCTTTCTTCCCCTTCATCTTCTATCCTACCTTCTTTCCTTTCTTCCTCCTCCTTCTTCTTGCCCTTCTTTTCCCTCTTTTCTTCCCCTCAGCCCTCTACTTCCCTGCCTCTTGATTAAAATGTTGACTTTAACTTGGAATTAACCTGATTAATGTAATTGAAAGTAAAAGTCGGCTGCTCAGCACTTTGGGTGATGAGTGGAGATGGATTGAGAAAGAAAGCTTTCAGATTGAATACACTTCTCTCCTCTGGCTGTTAATTGCACCGTTTACTGGTACCTGACTCACTGACCGTCAGTGTTTAGTCCAGTTAATGATGATACACAGTCCATACTTTCCAGAGATAATTAAAAAACATTCCAGCAGACACTGCTGCAGAGAGCTTTTCTATCTGTCGCAGTCAGCAGGCCCCGGGGGTTAGGGGTTCTAGTGTGTAAAGACAGAGTTCTCTGGGTGCAGCTTTGAGCTGGCCTTGGTTATGCAAGTGTTTTGAGGAGTACCACAGAATGGTTTGGGCTGGAAGTGATCTTAGAGATCACAGTTTTGGTCCTCTATGTTGTTGGCAGTGACAACTTCCACATGTGTAAAAGGTAGATTGTCCAGCTGTTGGGCTCAGACACCCAGCCTGCTCAGCAGCTGTCTCTTCATGCCAGTCTCCCTAGCTGCTGACATATGGGCTGCTGTGGCTGCAGCCCCGCTCCGGTTGCTCATACAGACCATCACACTGGCCAGGACTTTCCAGGTCCCCAGTAGATGATCCACCTGATCTGGAGAGCTGTTCCCAAGGGCCCATGGCTGTGGGTTTCACAGCTGGAGACTGGAGCTGATGAAACAGTATGGTAGCTACTTCACATGTTGGCTTCAGTGTGTCTGTCTCTTGACTCTACAATGTAGTGTGCAGGTAAGCATGGAGGCTCTCTGGAGTTGGGAGTCTATTTTTGTACTGCTAAAGCACTTTACCTAAGACATAAGATTTTTAAGTAGAATGCTCTCTCCACAGTCATTTGAGATTTTATCCATAAGCGATAAGAGTTCAGTGAAAATTAGACATTTAAACACTTTGTGCATCTGGATGTAGGTCTCTCGTGGCATGCTTTTACATCTGCAAAATAGGAATGCTCAGACTTCCTTACAGATGGGGAACTCTCAAATTACTCTGGACAGAAATTTACAGAAAATGCCTTGGCTGACATATTCTGGAGACTCGCATACACTGAAGTGATAGCAGAAAAAAAATTCTTCAAATACGAGAATTGGTTAGGAAGCAGACTGGCAAGGGGTGTGGTGAGAATTCTCATATTGCTGAAAGAAGTATTTAGGCGAAACAGGCAATCTGTAACAATGCCAGAATTGGTTAATATATTTGTTAATGATCTGAAAAAGGAATAAACATGCGAAAGAGGAACTTGTAGATGTGACAAAGGTTGGCATATGCTGATCAAGATGAGGAAAGATGATAAGGCTCTTGTGAGGGACTGACAGCAATGGACTAGTAGGTAACAGAAAAAATAGATTTACACATAGAAGGAATCTTGACACAATCTACTTTGCCCTCCTGAGTGAGACACATGTTGTACAGTTTACATTAAGAGAGTAAGAACTCACTATTTCAGTTGACACTTTGTTTCAATAGCTAATCACAGTAAATTAAAACAGAGGGCTGTATTTTTCATCTGAATTTGTGTTCTAGCTTCTAAGCCACTGGTTTTTGTTAAGCTTTTCTCTGCTAGACTGAAAAAAAAGCCCTTTGGTACATTAGGTTTTTTCCCTGTTCAGATACTTCTCTATTAGACTCAGTGCAAGATTATGCACACCTAAAGCTATGATTTGCATTTCTTGTATGCTTTATGCTGTCAACTCAGGAAAAAAAAGCTAGGTGTCACTGTGACCAGCTCAACAAACATAAGTATTCAGCATGTCCTCATCCACCCTCTCTTGTCCTGCTGCAATTTCCCTTTACACATGGGCTATGTTCAGTGACCTGACTATGAGCAGTGTTGAAGCTCTGGGGAAGAAGATAAGATTTTAATGAGAGGAGTGGGGTTAGTGTTTATATTACAATAGCAGTGAAAGGCTCTTGTGAGATCAGAGCCCCTGTCATGATAGGACTTGCTTCTTGTTTAAAAAAAAAGGCAAGCAGATAATAATTTGGCTTTGTAATCCAAACGATCTGGAGTTTGGGAAGACTGTATTCTCACACATAGGAAATCACGTATTTGGATTTTGAACCATAGAGGGGAGCAAAATGAGAACTGCAACCCTCACCTCTTGCCGGTTAGTCCAGCACTGGTATTGAAAGATACTTCTGCATCTTGAGCAACTTCTATATCGGTATTTGAAGACAGAAAAAGAGTAAGACGGTTTTGTTTTGTTAGTTTTTTTCTATACTGTCTCCTATTTCCAAAAGACCGTAAGTCTCCATGTAGTCATGGTATATTTTTATATAGTGAAATGAAGCTCTAATAGTGGTTATGGTAAATGTTAGGGGCTACAAGTCTCCTTTCCTCTGATCAGGTAACTCCTCTAGGGGATTTTCAAGCATTTAAATCTGGCCTGTTCCGGACACAGAGTCAGTCAGGCATCAGTCTGGATATCTAGCCAAAGCATCCAAAAATAGAGACCTACTTCTCCATCTAAAGGCATGCGTTGTTTGGGGTTTTGTGTGTGGTGGTTTTTTGTTGGGTTTTTTTCTTCTTTAAGTAGAAACTTTGAAAAATCTCTGGGAAATCCCAAGTTAAAAGAAAAGAAAAAGGCAAAACTTCGGAGTATGAATGAAGAGCTGTATCATGGCTCTGTTCCACAGCTCTTACCTTATAAATTTTTTACTTTCCATTCCTATATCTGCTTTAGCATTTCTTTCACGATCTTTTCTATGGTTATCCCATCTTCCCTGATGCATCTCTCTCTGCTCTGTATCACAGCTGCTTGTATCCTTCCCACCAGCTGCAAGGACATTTATCTTTGTCTATAGCTCCAGGTTGTTCTTTATCAGATCTACCCTCAAGGCCATCCCATGGAGTACAAGGAATGCTTTTGTCTCCATTCAGCAACAGAAAAAACAAGACTCAGAAGAGCAATGGGACTTGGGTAGGAGCCACTTAGCAAGTGTTTGGTACAGCTTGGTTTGACCAGCCCCTAAAACTAGGGGTTCTTAGTCACTTAAGAAGAGCTGGGTAACCTTCCTCTAGATTTTTGGTGGGATTTTTCTTCACTGAAATTTTTTCCATCATACTAACAGCGCTAAGGTGAAAAGAGGGATCATTTTCTTGCAGTGGGCTGGTTCCTGCTCCTGACTGACCTGTGCCTCTGGAAGTGGGACACAGATGCACCTGAGGGCATAACTAGGGTCCTTGAAACCTGCCCACTGGGTGAGTTTCCAAAGGACATAGACCTGCCGCAGTAGAGAGTAGTCCTACTCTGGGTTGCCTTGGGCTTGACCTTGATGCTACAGTGAGTTTTTGATGGTATTTTAACGTGGCTGGTGGGTGAGGTTTGCTGAGACAGAGCGCAGCAGGAGAATGCTGCCATGGGACCAATTGTGCTGGCACCTGTGAGGAGGCCAGGCTGGCTGTTTGCTATTCCCTGCACACACACAGGGAGCCTTGTGCACTAAGTGACATCAAGGCTCATTATTTTCATCAGATGCCACATTTGTAACCTGTTACCAAGTAAATTGTGATAAAATAGACTGGAGCAGCCCAGAGTCTGACACTCTGAGCTGAGATCGCTGCTGTGTGCACAGCAGGCAGGTACAGAGCTTTAAAGGACTGCTGGCTTCAGCATCCTAAAGGAACAGGGAGCTCTCATGGATAGCTGAGAGTTCAGGTCAGAATCAGATTATGATGCATCTTTTTTGCAGACACTGTGTGCTTGGGATGAGGGTGAACGATGTCCTTCCAGTGGTTCCAGGAGGTACATCTTTTACCTCCCTCCTCCTTCTTGCTAATGGGGAAACAGAGACAAGGGAAAAAGAAGTGATTTACCCAATGTCACATAATAAATCTTCAGCTTCATACTGTAGTTCTTCCCCCTGTGCTTGGAGCCAAAAATGGGTCCCTCACAAGTTACAATCCAAATGGTAGGGTGAACAGCAATGTATCTGCAGTTTTCACTCTCTCTTTCTCCCAAACTGGAGTCTAGATGATGTGTGTGACTTGCAGTGGCAGCTGAGACTATAGGAAAAAACCCATTATGACTGGGATTTAGTTTTCTGTGTTTAAAGATTCTTAAAGTCTGTCTAGGATGTTCAGGTTTTTGAAGAGGGACTGTGTGTGTTTCTGTACTAGGAGGTACCAATTGTTTCTGTTGCTTTGTCCTCCCAAGCCTCTGCCTGCTCCACACGCAGAGACAAGTATATTTGTCCTACAACATATTGTGAAGCTGTATTAGGTAGTATCTTCAGTTTGTATGTGGAGAAACTGAGGCAAATGGGAAACTAATAAATTTCTTCAAGGACTATTCTGTGCCTTTGAGAGAAAGCTGGGAGCAGGAGTCTCTCCAGAGCTTCACCCCCGCACCAAGATTTCTAGCCTGTTTCTGACATACGCAGAAGAACATGCTGTGGTTTTAAAGAACAAATGGTACCTTTAGTGGACATCAAATCTTCCAGTGCTGTGCATGTACAGAATTGAACAAACACACTTTATTTGGCTTCTAAATAAATAGGTTTTTACACAATTAATAGATGCTGAATAGCAACTACTAAAATGCTTGACATGTGAACAGTATGTGTTAGTTGTGGTACTGCAGTGGAACAAGCTGAATGTAGTTATAATGACAGTTATAAATACACAGTTTCTTGGGAATTAAAAGTACTCTGTGATCCATAATAGTTTGAGAAGTTTGGCTAAACCCGAATGAAGCAATTTTAATAGCAATGTAAATGTTTCACTTTGGCAAAATTAAGACGATACTAATTTTAGACCCTTTCTGTATTCTGGTGTTTTACAAATAGAAGAAAATGTTAAAGTGAAAATGTTTTCAATAGAAGTATAAACATTTATCAGAAAATAATCTGGTAATATTTGCTTCCTATTAATTAAAAATACCTCTGGCATAGCTAAATTATGAAATACTTTATTGATATGAAAGGTACATTGTGGGATGGAGGGGGAGTGCATGAACATTTTTTCTAACTTTAGCTTTGTGCATCTGGACTTCGGTTACCAGCTAACTAGCTCTTTACTGCAGCACTTCTTTAATGCTTACTGATCCTTTATAAATATAATAGAAGGTGTGCTCTACTCTCTGCCCCAAAGGTCTTACAATTTAAATTGGCAGTTCAGAAGAATTATCTCCCTATTTCAGGAACTGGAGCATAGCAAGATCAGTGATTTGCTCAAGGTGACATAGAATGTACAAAAACCCAGCACCAGCTCATTCCCCTGTCCAGTTGAGATCCATTCTCCGAGTTACCCCTCATTTTGGGGTACCTGAGCTGCCTGGCTTTACTGCCCTAAGGCTTGAGGTGTGGACATGGCCAGTGGCTGGAGATGGGAGTGGCCGGCCAGCTCTGCTGCAGCTGTCACTGCTCTTTGCTGACAGTTGCTGTAATCCATGGTGCCTGCTTTTGTGGTGCTAATTAATCTCTTTTAATTAATGAAATCCTTCTACTTCATGTTCCTTCTTTTCCTCTTTGCCTCTCTTCCGCTTCCACAGCTGAAACCTACAGTCCTCCTTGAGCAGGGGCTGATAAAATCTCCAGCCTTTAAACATCTCTGTGTACTCATCTGTGGCAGTGCTGGTGGCTCCATCTGCTTTTCTCCTTTGGTGCGGTAGCAGCTTAATCTTCATGGCCTGTTATCTTTGAAGCACACTTGATTTCTCAAAAGAAAAACAGCTAAGCGTTTTAGCACCCGCTGCTTTCCTTCATAGGCTGCTACATGTCATTGCTGTTTAATCATGGCCTGAGTTTGCAAACACTGTATATGTACAAAGTACTCTTTTGAACAGACTTACTGGCTTGATTGGGACAACACATCCAGATAATATTGCTTGCTTGCGTCTTTGCACTCCAGGACTGTTTATCTTCTTTCCTTTTCTTATCTAATTTCATCTCTTAAGTCCTACTCATAACCTTTCCTCTCTTCTTAGGGCACAGAGTTTAATTCTTGTCCTTGTGCTATTAAACTTGTTATTCCATGTCAGGTAAATCCACAAGCAGAAAAGAGGCTTGGGAAATGCAGGACTGGTGTATCCAGACTGTCCACCAAGTTATCACTTCTGGTATTCCTGAAAAAGCATGGACCAGAGCACACTGCACTAGCAATAACACACAACAAAATATAGTCCTCATCCTGAAAGACATTCAGTTAACCTTGGGACGCAGACCCCATTTCCGGACTCACAGATACATGTCACTGCTTGGCTGAAAGGTGATAGAAAATTCTACAGAGTAGAGCCATCAGCATTACAAAAGAAAGTTTCCATATTTCTGCACATTCTACTGCTAATCACAGCATAATCTTCCCCTTTGTAAACCCTGACAGATAGTCCTCTGTTTACATTTTTTTATCAGCTTCTTTACCTCTCTCAATACCTAAGTTTACAGTGCCTTTCCTCCAGCTCAGGTGGCTGATTTACATACAAAAGAGTGATCAGCTGTGGGAAGAGCAGTCTAGTGCATCAAATAATAAGTGATATTAAGTGGCATCTAAATGACATTACTTCGATTCTTTGCTGAGCTATGAGTTGCAGTGTGACCATGCACACAGTAATTAATTCCCATGCCTCAGGTCCCCACCTGTAAAATGGGCAAGGTTCTGAGTTCCTGGGAAGTCCTGTGTTAGTCTGGAGCCAAAGTGAGCAGTGCCTGTGCAGAACTGAGAAACTGTGGTGGTGGGATCCATTCAAACATGACCTTAGAAAGCTGCTAGAAAGGCAGTTACTGTGAGTGGGAAGAATGATATTGTGTCTTGTTTATATGACAGAACATGCTTTTACATGAAACAAGGACTGCATAGGGACTCTCTAATTATATTAACTTTTGCTTTTTTACTGTTCATCCCCATCTTTTTGTGTTAGAACGTACAAACAATTCAGTGAAAGGCAGGATTGCAGATTGACTCCTTAGCACAGTGAAGGTCTAGGCCCACAAAGCAGTAGAGGGAGATATAGTGAAATCAGAAAAACTTCCTTGGCTCATATAATATTTTATAATTTGGTGAGAGAGAGAGAAAGAGAGAAAAGACAAAAAGCATGTTTAAAGAGCGATCCTAGGAAAGTGATTGTAAAATAAACCAAACAAAGCCAAATAAAAAATTTTGTCTTGCTGAATGCATCAGCTCACACTCTGATTCCCGCTTTCCTCATGGGCTTACAGGTGTAAATCCAGAATTGTTCTGTTAAGGTCAACATGAATAAAATAATTTTCAGTGTACGTTTTCCATGTACTTGAACAAAATCAAGTCACTGCTGTAGCATCTAGTCACTATGACACCAGAAACTGTAAATACACTATGAAAGGCATATGCTTTTTAACTGCGGAGAACTAGATTATTTTCCTGGTTTGGCTGATGTATATCACAGATGATCTTTCTCAGGTCAGGGTGAACCCTGACAGGCTGAATAAATCCTGACTCAAGATGCAGAATTACCTGGAAAAGGAAGGTAGTAACAGGAAGACCACAGAGACTTGGTAAAAGCTCCTGTCATCATCTTCTCTCACAGCTGCACACAAAAGGTCTAACCCTACTCAGACTGTCTGAAAAATAGACCCCAAGCATCCCTTGCAGACACCTTTGCCTCTGGATCAGGGGCAATTTCAGTCAAGCAGTGATGTGGACATATTGACATTTTCTTCCCAAGGACAATCTCATCCATCCTTGAAGGGAGACCTGAGGAGCAGCGTGCAGTCTCATGTCCCACCATACTTCTCAGGTGGTAAACAAGTGGCACAGAGAGGGACTGTGGGATCTCCACTGAAACCAAACATGTCACTGAGCTGCCAATACAATGGGAGCTGGGAGAGCTGCTGGCCTAGGATCGGATGTCAAGGAGAAGTGGCAGGAGGTGAGAAGTGCCAGGAATACTGCTTCCCAGCTGGCTCTGGAAACATTTTATGCCTGTGTCCATCTGCACTCAGATCAAAGCCTTTCTGAATTATTCAGGTGCTCTTTGAAAATTCTCATCATGCAGAAAGTGAAGGCAGCTTGGCTTCACCTCCTGGAAAACAAGCACTCATTGTAAGCTCCAGGGCCAAACCAAGGTTCCTCTGCTCACACAATGACAGCAGCTCCGCCCACCTTTATGGCAGAGTTCTCTCCTCTTGTTACACCAGGTTCTTACTTATATGTCTCTAATCTGTGGGCCCTCAATCCTTACAGGTTTCAGTAGGTACTTTGCATCTGATTCAGCCCAGCCTTACGCTCCTGATCCCGCCTTCTCCACTGTGTTGGGCATGTGAAAACACACGTGCTTAGGAACAGCTACTAGCAAACTTACTTGGATGGTGTTGAGTGCTTCCAGCTGTATCAGTGAGAACACTCAGTTCAGCCTAAAAAAATTATAAGATAGCAAAAACTTGAGGTTTCCAGGAGGGCAAGGGCAGTGTGTGATCTTTTGTGGTGTGATGCTGCAAACAGTCTGTTGAAGTAATTGGGCCCCAGCATCGACTCCCGCACTCTGAGAGTAGCAGCACGCAGCAGCTTAAAATAAAAAAAAAGGCCTGAGAAGGATGAGATGGGGTCAGAGCTCTATGCTGTCCTTTAAGCTACCAATAACAACTTCTTCTGGGGAGTGAGTCCAGCACTCTTTTTATTAGAAGAGCTGTTTTGGTGTCATGGGCGGATGCAGCGGTCTTATAAGGAGGGACTACGTACAGTCTTCATATTGCTTTCTGCATATTAAGCCCTCTGCATATCCAAGGCTGGGATGACTCAGTCCAGCATTATAAATTGTGATGTCTTTGTAACATTTTAGTTGCATATTTTCTTTTGAATGTCAGTAGCAGGAGACAAATTATTACACTAAGAAGTAACTTTCATTTTAGAATGGTGCTTTACTAGCCATGTAACTGAAAGGTGAAAGGGTTAAAAGGAAGATGGAAACTCTCAGTCATCCCTGTCACTTTTTGCTTTTGCGCTTTTAAGGTTGTTTTCTGACTTGTTGAACACTTGCAGCTAGCAAGCCCCATTACTAGAAAGCTCATCAGCCAAATACCACTTTTCATCCTCTGCTGCTGACGAAGTTAACAGCCTACAGAGTCAGGCTGTTCTTACAAGAAAAGGTATCAGCAATAGTAGTGCTCATGATAGCACACACTGATCTCCTAGAATCACAGAATTCTTTTCCCTGATTGTCAGTATTAGTTATATTGCAGTCTGTCTCCTTGATGTGCTTAAGTATGGATGATGATGGTCTGTACCCCCTGAAACCCCCCAGACTCCTCCTCATAAATCATTATCAGCTGCATCACAGTGTAATTCCGCAATAGACAGTGAAGTGGTTTGACATTTTCACACGAGGAGCTCATGACCTGTTGTGTTTCAGCTTAGTGGTAAGTTGCCACATAATGGCAAAAGATACTTTGAGGACAAATGTGTGCTTCAGAGAGAAGTGACTAAGCAGAATGATGTCCACAGCAAAGCTGCAGTGCAGGGACATACTAACTGAGTTCTTTGGCCAGCAGAGAGAGTTCCTTGAGGCCAAAGTATCAAGCAAACTTGTAACAGCAAAACACAGGGTGCTCCTGTAATGGGGATGTCTCTTGGGCTACACAAATGGAAATCCAAAATACCCTTTCATACACAGAATGAAATCTTTATTGCATATCTTTCTAGACAATGAAGGTGATCGGAATCTCCATACAGAAGTCTACCCAAGACAGAAGTAAATTTTCTGACCTGATCGTTATCAGGTCTTCCACTATCAAGACTATTTCCTATATGATTTCTTCTGTCATGCCTGCTCTGTGAAGGGGTAATTTATTTCTGGTACCAAGTAGGGTAATTTTATAATTTTTTTTTGTTGTTTTTGTTTTTTATAGTATCACTACAATATATGAGTGATATCAGCAATACTTGTGATTTCAAGGAATTCATGATTCCTGATACAAAGAAGCTATAATGTACTGAAAATTATGTTAGTCAGATGCTCTGTTCTGAATATTATCTGCAACTTGAGAGAATTAGTTTGTAATATGATCCCTTTTCTGAATATCTGAAATATGAGGTTTTCAAAGGCCAACAAAAGACAATTATATATTGAAGTTGCACTTTTTAAATTCATTGTTTTCCCCATCACATTTCATATGAAGCACAGGGAAGAAATGAACAGGGATGAACAGAAAAGAACTAGCAGGGATTCCTGAGGTCATTGAGTTTGTTTTTTTTCCCATGGGAACATGACTGGGATTTTTTTGACTAATACTGTATTGCAATGATTATAAAAAGTGAAGGGAGTGGTTACTGTTTCTGCAAGCATGCTAATACTTGCTCCACAGGCAGTTATCTAAGAATCAGTGGTAAAGATTATTGCAGATTGTACAGCCTGCAGATCAGCTAAAATCATCTTTGCCCATGTGAATTAATCATTAGATGAAATAAAAGATTTTCTTCCTTTTCTTACGTGGAATTAAGGAACAGAAAATATTTTTTAATCTAAATTCCTCTATAAAATGTTGGTTATTAGCAACAAACAGATGCTAAAAAGCACACTTAAAACCTGATTGAGAAACACTACCATGGTTGGTCATGGAAGGGATTTGTAAGGGTCCTGTGTGACTTAGGTAGTCCTTTATCAACTGAGTCTCCTAATCAGACTGTACCTTCCACCACACACTAACATTTACCCATTACTGAGTAATTACTGAGAGAGTGGAGCTGTAAATAAAGATAAATACGTAGATACCGATTGCCATAAGATGAGATGTTTGTTTCCTGTCTTTTGTTGTTCAAGATATGCTCTTTAGAGATATTGTTGTCTCTAGGACAGAGTAGATCTCTCTCCCTGGCTTGTATGGAACACCTTTCTCTTAAGGAAATTGACACAGTTATTCCAATTTGTCTGCTGGCTCGTGATGCTATAAGGTGGCTGTGGAATTGTAATGTTGGAAGATTGCCTTTGGGATAGGGATGCGTACAAGGAAGTAGCTTAGTATATCCCTCCAAGGTGTCCTCCGAGCCTTGGAAGGATCTGACTGTAGCTCCAAATCAGGAGAGCATGTTTCTGTAGTTTGTGGTATCTATGTAAACCTAATACGCCATCTGACGTGCTGGAGGGTTTCTGTGTATCTGAACTGCTAGGTGTGTTCTCACCTCTATGTACCTATGATAGGCAGGGCAAGGATTTCTGGCCTCTTTAAATGAACCGTGGTGGGCTTGGGAGAGGTAAAGGCAGCAGCTTTTTGCCAAGATACAACTGCAGTGGTTTACCAACTCAGACTTTTGCTGTGGTGTCCCTATTACGCTGACAAGAATGAAGAGACAGGTGTTTATTTGGAGAGGTGTCTGCAGAAGAAATGCATTTACGCTTTGTTCTTGAATATTCCTAAAGGCTAGGAAAATCCAGACCAGGAATCCAAAACTTTGAAGTATAGCTCTGTTTTCTTCAGGCATCAGATGAAATAATATTGCATAATAGTCTGACTTGGAAGGGAGCCACAATGATCATCAAGTCCAACTCTTGAGTGAATGGCCCATATAGAGATTGAAGCCACGATCTTGGCATTATTAGCACCTTGCTCTAACCAGCTGAGCTAATCTTAGGGTCAGCTGGAAGGATCCAACAGTGCAGTTCTTCACTGGACATCAAGCGTGAAGGAAGAGTTGTTTCTTTTTCAGTAGGGTACTTGAATGAGCAGAGCTGCTGGTAAGAGGTCTAAAATCTGCAATGCTAGTGCTGTATCACCACTCCCAGGATTTCTTTGTGTTTTTAAGCTGTTTAATGGAGGATGAAAATTTGGTTCTACTGGCCCGATTGGAAAATATATGTTCTGTTAGATTAAACCAGAATGCATCCCATTGTTTCATAAGCAAACAAGAAAACATGAAGAGCAGCCCATGCATCATCTGTAAATCTATACCATGTGGTAGAGACATATTTCTGTCTCTTATTTAAAGGTGGAGATATATTTTGGGGCCTGGCTTGATGGTTTTTTTATGAGGGAACTGAGTGTTTCCAAATCCTAAAGCCACAGCAGTGTGAAGAGAAAAATAGGGTGGTGGGGCACTGGGGTGGACTGTATTGGGAGGTTGTGTAACCTTTGTTGTTGTTGTTCTTAAAAGCAGGCCAGACAAAAAGGTTTAGTACTTTAACGGTGGTTTATCCTGCCTTGGTAAAGGCATGGTCTTGTCAGTCTCCCAGGGTCAACTTCAGCGTTATTTTCTGTAATTCTGTGAAAGGATAGAATTGTTGTTTTTGTTATTATTATTATTTCTGTTACTACCATTTGAAGAACATTTCTCAGAGATCAGGCGTTGCCTGGTGCTATACTTTTATGTGAGAGAAGGATGGTCTTGCCCTCAGAGAGCTTACAAACATGAGCCAAGAAGCAATGGCTGGTGCGGACAGCTGAGGGAATACAGTAAGGAGCAATGAGACGCTATTGATCAGCAGGATAGGCAGTACTCATAATACATCAGCAGCCTAACTGCTGTCAGATTTTTGCAGGCATCATGGCTAAGGAGAGTTTGAAGGAGGATAATGAGGAAGCTTTGCAAATGAAATCTCTAGGCTCCCACCATCTCTGCTCCAGAGCTGGGCAGCAGTGGGATAATGGTTTGCCTCCCACTTCTGACTGTTCTTGTGTCCCCACCTGCCGCTGCCCACTCTCACTGAGGGCACAAGTGGTCTTCTTCCAAACTTGCTTCTACCCTGTATTGTAGCAAGATGGCAGGAGACAGAGCCAGAAAAAGGCCTGGCCCTCTATCTCACATGCTGTGGGATCTCTTCCAGTGACAAGAAGTAAAGTTGATGAGTCTGTATCGAGACAGTGAAGTGACCCCCGTGCTGCTCCACATAATTAATAAATAAAGCACAGGGGGAGTTTTTGCCATGCTGGCTGCTATGACAGGGCTGTCTACGGTGCACTTAAGCATTAAATGACCAATTTCTGTCAGACTAACTTCCCAAGCCTCTCTCTCTCTCTCTCACACACACACACAAAGCTAGCTTCCTCGCTCCCTGCACTTGGAGTTTTTCAGCAACTGATGGCTCCTGGTTCATTTCTGTGGAATTAATTGGTCCCTGAATGAATTCTGTTGACAGGGCAATTTATCATGTGTTTGGGTTGACAGTGTTGGATACCGGTAAAGGGGGGGAGTGGTGTGTGAGTAGGATGAGGGGAGATGGACAGGATGGGGGTGGGTGGGAGGATGAAGAAGAGGAGGAGTAGAAGAAAGGAGAGGTGGAGGAGGAGATTGCTTAAAAAATAAAATGAAAGAAGAAAAATTCTATTCCTCATTGGCACTCTTCATTACAACTCAGTGCAATGGATAATGCACAACAAGGATTGGGAGAAGGAGAGAGGATGGGAACGCCACTTGTCTTGTAATGGGAGTCATGATGCTGCTTTTCCACAATTTGCACCATAGCTTGGGAGGAAAAAAAAGGAAGAAAAAACCCCAACAACAAAAGCTCGTAGTTGTTCTGTGGTGTCTCTGGGGCTCAGCCAGAAGCCTCCACCTGTAACGCCTACATCTCTATTTGTCCTTCATACCAAAGTGAGTGGGAAGCTAGAGACACGTCTGGCTAATCCTCAAAACCCTAATAGGTGCCCAAATACTGTTTCAGTAGGTACTGAGTGATGTCTAGCACCTCATGATGCATTGGTATCTGTCATTATCAGGGATATTCAAGAAGGAATCACATCTTGAAAAACAAATTCTGTGATTTGGTTTCCCAGTTTTCTCTCTGTATGGGTCAGAAAGGGGTGCCCCTATATACCACTGATGATCCCAGGTTACATGATTTCACATTGTCCAAGATTGAGACAATGCAGGAATTCCCAGTATAATTAAAATAATATAATCTTTACATTTTCATTAAAATGTCATGATTCTGGCATATGGGTTCAGTTTCTAGTCAGAGCAATGTAGATGATCACTTTAGTGCTTTTGAATTCACAGCTTTTGAGTGCAGAAGAGCAGGTATGCATGCACATGCTTGTAAACATGCCACAGCATGGATAATGTTAAAACCAGCCAAAGACAGAAAGATAATAAACTTGGGTGCAACAAAAGTATTTGCATAAATATTAAATGGATTTTTAAATTATGTATCTTCTAGGAATCCTTGAGTGTCTTAAAGAGATGTACTACAGACTTGGTTAGGGGGAGACAGATCTGTGAAATGTTGGTTGTATGCATGGGTAGGGGACAGGCTTCATAAGCTTCATCTTCACCTCTGTCTCCTCCCGTGGACTTCTCTCCACTGTGAGTGTGACATATCAAAATACTCAATGCTGAGATCTGTGGAAGAGTTACCAGTAGCTTTTCTGCTCATCTCACTGCAAGCAGCATTAAGTCAGAGCTCAGCATTTCTGAAACAGCCGTCCAGAGCCTTTACCTGCAGGCTACTGGGGCCTGTCTTGGTTTTGGAGCACTGTGGCTCAGTTTACCAGTATTCAGTCATCATCTTTGTCTTGAGACCCAAGGCTTCATCATTCCAGCTGTAAAAATGAGTGCCCATATCATAAACAGCCTGGAGACAGAACTGGAATTTGAGTGGCAAGCCCCAAACTGGGGGTGGTAAAACACAACAGTGTGTGGTAGATGGTCTCTCTCTTATTTTGTTCAGTCATATTAAATGCAAACGCAAATATAATTCTCATCTGGTAAAAATGATGCAACTGAGCTTTGAGGAGACCGACTGCTTGTTTATGGTTATCTTTACATTGTTGTTTTTACCCTGGGTTGGGTCAAGCCTCTAGCCTGCATACTGCCAGACAACATATGAGCATCAGAACTTCTAGGGTGCTAAAAGAAACTAGGCTGGGTGAGGAGATGTAGGAAGACAGCAGCTGTCATAGTAAAACTGCAAAGGATTTGAGACAGTCTTTTTGTAGAGCCCTCAAGATTTCTGCCAGTTAGAAAGCCATTTAAAATTACTGTGCTAAGAGCAAGCGTACAGGAAAGAACTTGGGCATTGTCTCTTTTATTTAGAGTGACTCCACACACAGACACAAAGTCTAAATTAATGTTTTTTATAACGGGATTTTTTTCCTCATTAAAAGTAATATGAGTAGTATTACAGTTTATAAATATGAACAAAAATGAAAGACATATAGTTTAGTAGCAAAGAACTCTGCAACATAGTTTGATCACAGTTTAGTATCTGCGAAGATCCAGCACCTATAAGTTGATACCAGGTAAATTCAACCAGAAAAACTGTGCGTATTTCCAACAGTGCAGGTAATCAGCTGTCAAAATATTACAGTTAGGGTTCACTGTATTTTCCAGCACTTGAACCTTTACAGTTGGTAGCAAATGTTCTTCAGGAACAGATTCTTCTACTCCAACTCCAGCTATTGGACCCACAGCAGGAATTAATTCAGAGCAGCCCTATGGGTATCTCATATCAGAGGCCAGACAAGATGATCACAGTGCAGTAGGAGTCTCCTCTGGGGTAGCTATGGCAATGAACTTGAAAACAGCTATCTTAAAAGTCAATGCCTGATTCCAGTTTCACTTGCACACTGTTTACATGAATGTAACTCTTTTGACTTCAGATGGCTGACTGACAGTGGTGCATACAGAAGGCAAATCAAGCTTCTGAGAAAAACGGTTATGATCAGGCTGTCCTGAGCCAGTGAGGTGAACATGACATAGGACACATTAAAGGAGTAAATGGGCATATTTTCCCCTCTAACACTGAATCTTTGAGACAGAAACACAAACATTTTTATTAAAAAATTACCCCTAAAAATTGAAAAGAAACAGTAAAATCTGAAATAATGCAAATCTTTCTGCATTGTGAAATGCAGATGAAAAAACTCCTGAAGAGGCAATGATTCAAAACTGAACTCTGCATAAAATACTGGAGACAAAATGAACCAAAATAAGCTCCGAGAGGGCATTTAGAACTAACCAGAATATAACAGGTAGCTAAAGCGGCAAGACAAATTGCTTAAAATTATTCAATATTCAGCTCCTGCAGCAGGCCCCATTATTAGAAATGTATGCCAAAGTTGCAGGCTGTTTTCTCCCTTTTAATGGTATTCCTGTAGATTTAGGGGTATAGAATTTGTAAGACGTGATCATGTTTTGCCTGGTCGACCATCTCTAGTAGTAGTCTCAACAGATTCTTTACAGGAAGGTAGAACTGTGCAATAGGCAGACACAGGAATCTCCTGCAGTTTGTTGTGAGCTCACATAATCTGCAGAATGCTTGTTGGGTGCTCATAACCCTGGATATTTCTGTTTATAAAACTGTTCAGTCTTTTCTGGAATCCTGGTAACTTCCTGTGGTTACAAATTCAGTTGGTCAAAATACAAACTGTTGGGGAAAAATTTTAATCAGCTTTTAATTTGCTGCTTTGTAATTTAATCAATTACCATCTTTTTCTTGTGTTCTTGTGACCTGCAGGATTCTGGTTCTGCTAAGTAAGCCTGTGGCTTATCTTCTGGGGAGTGTTCAGGACCCATTCTGATGAATTCCAATTAAGAGTCTTTCTGACACCAGGGGATGCGGAGGTCAAAGAATGCCCTGAGCAGCACAGCAACAGACCATGTGGAGCACAGATAAAGGTAAGAAAATGTCACAATTATAAAATTAAACAGAAAATTCCGGAAGACATGAAAAGCATTTGAATTTGGAAGGATCTTTGAGTAAATGGTATAGCTAAGATTTCTGCCTGGAGCCCTGAAGAACTATGTAAAGATTCTTGTATACTTGCTGGAAGAAGTAATAACAATATTATGTCTCATTTATGTACTGACTAATCTGGAATGGAGGTTTACAGACAGTTGTAGATGGACTAATCAGAAACAAGAGGGTTTTATTCATGTGTGACTTGTAAGGAAGAATTACTGTGGTTGCTTGAAGATAAGAGATCCCTGAGTGCCTTCTGGTGTGCTTGTGATTCAAACAGGAAATGGCAGTGGTCTGCATAGCAACTTGTCTTTAAGCAACTCTTAAAAAGAAATTCAGGGGACTAACCTCATGGCCAAGCAGGTACTCAGTCAGGAGCAGAACTGACAGATTCTGACTGACATTTGTAGAGTCAGCCTCTGTCTTTAGCACAGCACAGGTAACTTGTCATACCAATACTGCAGTGTTAACTGAGCTTGATAGGAACTCTCCAATGAGTCTGAGTGAGTTAACAGAAAGCACAAAAAGGTAAAATCTTGTTGCTCAAGTTGAGAACCATAACTGATTGTATATACAAGTCGGTTGCTATCCATATAATGTATTTTCAAACACTGGAGTCATGCCTGAATTGACAGCAGAAACTTCTGTGAGTAGCAGTCTGCTACTTTGGCAGCCCAGAGAGTAGCATGAAGGAGTTCTTTTGCACTGTGTTTATTCAAGGGACATGAAGTCCTCCATGGAGGAGGTATGGCTGGTGCTTTTGGTTTTAAACTCTTTCCTCTCCTCCTTCTAATGACCATTTTCTTCTGTCTTTGGCTTCTTCAGTCTGGGCTGTATCTTAGGTGACTTGTTCAGCATTCGAATAAGAGGTTGATGAAAGCTCATTTTGGGGAAAAAATATAAGGGGGATAGATGGCAGAAACAATATGTTATTATTTTGGCCCTGCTAACCAAAACTAGAATCCTGCCTTTTTTTTCCAAGGTTGATTAGTTCAGGAGCAAGCCATACTAGACACACTGCCCACTAGTTTTGGGTACCTACGGAGTGTCAGGAAAAATGTCTCCTGTCTTTGCTAAGCAAGTCAGATGATCAGTGGCTTATGGATTTACCATGCTTTTAAATAGGGTTAATGGGACATAGTGAGAGGACCTGCAATCACAACACTTACGTCTGAAGACAAGGAGCATAAGGACGTTCTTGCATCTCTGTGATTGTTGCCAGTATGTATCTCCTCTGTTAGCAGTGTGGGGTATTTCAAACTGAGTGTCTGTTTTGGCAAATTAAGAACTGTTCTGGAGCATAAACCAAATTCACTAGTCTAAGCTTCCAGCTGCCTTCTGAGGCTTTTGGTTGGGCATTTAACGTGGAGAAGGAATCACATCTTGAAAAACCAAGCATGTTAACATGCTTGCTGTTACACAGATAGATATATATTGCACAAAACCCATGTTCTGTACGTAAGCAACCAAATAATCCAGGCTCAACTTTCCTGTGTTCTGAGTGGTTGTGCAAGGGAAGAGATACACCAAAGCTTTGATTTTCCTGAATTAAAACCTTTGTTGTTCAGAGATGACAAAAAAACCCCTAGTACCCTTGCCAATGTATGACTCACTTAGAAGGAAAGGCTCCAGAAAGCCTTCCAGTCATCTTAGAACAGAACACAAAAATGATCAGGCCCAGCATTGTGATATGACCACAGAAATATCTTCCTTTCCCTGCAGACTCTACCACGGGTCTCAAATATTCTGGTGTCTTCCTCTCTTCTGAGGGAATGGATGATATCTGTGCTCAGGCTCAGCTTGGAATGCCAACAGGTCTCAGAGCAAACAAAAATGTTACTTTTTTTAGTTTTGTTGTATTGCAAAATACAAATGAAGATGTAAAACGCATGAATAAACAGTGAGTCAAAATAAGCAATCCATACTCAAAGACAAAACTAGAAAGGCACATTTGATGATACTGGAGATATTGATAAAGACTGTGACAACTTTCCAGAATCAAAGACTGTTCTGAGTTAGTCTGTTTTAATTTTATTTCCACTCTCTCTCCCCTCTTTCGGTGGGAACTTCACATCTGGCACTATGACCCAGAGCAGGATTTTCCAGGAAGTCAGTAATTTCAGAGAATTTGCTTCCAAGGAGAAGAAATGTTCAACATCACCTGGATGTTTCACAGCAATGGTGTTTTGTGGCCTTTTCCCCAAAAGTATTTTGCTGTTCAATGTTTATTTTGTGGGAGCTCTTCGAGACATCTGGAGTGGGCCAGGAGCCCACTATGTTACCTGCTGTGCAAACACAAAGCAACAAGAGAATTTCTGCTGCAGATAGTAATATCTAAATCTACTGAGAGTGATCACCTGATTCAGACAGAAAGGGGAGCACAATTAAATAGCTGGAGCACAGGGTATAATTTAAGTTTGTTCTGATTTATACCAAAACTTAAAAAGAAGTTGAATGGTGAATACGTAATCTAGATGGTAGAAGAACAGGGTGAGATTTTTCCTAATCAACCTAAACCCCAGAATTTTCAAAGAAGAGCAAGTTAAAAATAAATGAATTAATTAAAGCTAAGGTCTGAGTAGACAGAGAAAAAAAATAATAGATTTTCAGGGATTTTTAACAAAAAAATTCAAGAAAGCTAAAACTCAGTGTATAATATGCAACTGAGTGTCTGAACACTTTTCAAAGTCTTCTAGTAAAAATACTGACCTGTGCATGTCTACATGCCTAGCTCACATTTGGACCCTTTAGAAGAGCTGGTCACAACTGCAGAAACTGAGCCTTTGGAATATTTTGACAAAGGTGAAACCAAATAACAAAAGATTATACAGTTCAGAATACTGGCCAGTTTCTTATAGTTTTTGGGCAGTGAACCTTCAAAGCAGAGTCCTGGGATGGGAGAATAAACCATGGAAGGAATTCCACTTCTGTGTGCATCTGCAACAAGAAAAGATGCTCATGAATGGGAAAAATGCTGGGCTGTTGGTGATTCTGGGAAACCTGTGATGTTTGGTTAGATCCTTGAGTATGAGCTACATTTTAGAGAGCTGCTTTTGGAAATCTTGGCCAAGTATCTCCCAAAACATTGAGATTAATTAACGGCTTTATGGCCATTCTTTGGCCTATTGGTGTGCTTCTCTGAGTGACCTCTCTGTTAGCACTTTGTTTCCACAATGCAGCCTTATAAAGTTTCTCTTCTATTTTGTCACAGTGTTTTCCAATTCATTTGCTTAGACATTCTATGTATTACATGTATGTATTCCTCTGCCAGAGAATGATGCAGCAGGTAGAGAACCTGTGTTGAAGATTCATTATCTTTTCTTTCATTTACTTTCTCAAGAATCTGTAAAAAAAACAAACACAAAAAAACTAGCTAGTCTAATTGATGATGGCTCCCTTTGCTTTTATCCATACCTGCATAAAGGGCAGGAGGATCCAGTGTGCTGGCAGAGCCGGTGAGATTTATGTGTTGTTCCTTTGCTGTCAATGATCAGGTAAGCAGCACTGAATGAGTCACTTTCCCTTTCAGTTTTGTCTAATGATAAAGTAGGTTGGTCAGGACAGGAATGATGTCTTAGTGTGTACAGTATATAATGCACAGAATCATTGTCTCAGTATCTGTAGGTGATAGCAATATGGTTCATAGTCACAGTTTGTAATGTTTCCTTCCAAGATTGCAGCTGTTGGCTATGCTACTTTGTGTACTCAGTACCCGGTAACCTGCCTGCTAAAAGCAGTCTTTTAGCAGTCTTTTCAAGACCTCAAACGCTGAGGTACAGATCGTATTTTGACCTTATATGTGTAGCCCAGTAAATGTGTATATGAAAGCTAACTAGTATCACCTGGTCAGTGTTTTACCAGATTCATCTCACATGAAAATCTGCACTTCGTATGCCCAGTTTGGCAAGTCTTAAACACTCAGTAAGTAAGAATAATGACATGAGCTTTAATGTCATAAAGAGCTTTTCTGCAGTTTGTTTTTAAGCTTTTTGTCTTTTATTTTTGAGCCTGTAATTGACACTGGATGATAAAACCCAAAGAACTCCTAACTGTTTTAGGGAGGCTGAGATTTCAATCTTTTATCACATATCCTTCTTGGAGCAAAAGCAGAAAACTTCGATGAGACTTGTAAGGCAACTGTGAGAAATAGTCATGTACCGTATTCTGATTTTGAGAGAACTGTTTGGCTACTGCACAGCCAAGATAATTACAGTGGTACCTGCAAACAGTGTAAGTGACATACAATGGCAGAGCTGTTCTGAGCAAAACAAAGCAGAATGAGAAAATACAGGTACCTGAGATGAGGTTTGTGATGAGGTGCCTAAGAGGCAACATAAATCCACCATCAAGCAACAGCTCTGTGGAAGAAAAAGTTTCTTGATTGGTTCAATGGCAACCTAAAGCAAGTATGCAAATGAGAACACTTCAAAAAATTTTTAAATCAGTTTTTGGAAAGCAAAAGAAAAAAATAATAAAAATTTGGCTTTCTTTTTTTGGGAAGACAGCAGAGTTCAGAATCTTCCAGTGAGAACTGGACAAGTTGAGATGTCCTATGAAGTTCTTCCTCTGGGGATTGTTCCCAGAGTATCATCAGCTCCTAAGTGCCAGCTCCTCTCAAGTCCCATGGTGTGAGCTGTTGATCTTTGCTGCCATTTTACTCCCTATTTTATGAAATGCTTCCTTTGACATGAAAACAGTTTGCAATCCCCTTCTTTCCTAGGAGACAGGTAGAAATACCTTCTCTGCTTCTTCTCAGTGGGTGATCAGATAGGCACGGTGGCACAGCAGCTTTGGGAAGGGTTTTGGAATGTGTCCTGTCTCCTCTCTGTGGTATTGTGGCTTAGTTCCCAGAGCCCCAGGGATACAGCATGTCACATTTACTGCTCCTGCTACATCCTTTTAGCCACCAGAAAACCTGCAGTTTAAGAAATCAAAGAGCTTGCTTGAGATGTGAAAAAAGTATTTCCAGAACAAAAGGTAATGCTGGTTCCTTGCCTCCCACCAGAGCTATGAGGAAGGAGCCAAGTTGCAGATTGTACTGAAAGTGAGAAGGGTAAACTCCCCCTTTCTCCTTTCCCATCCCAGCCCCAACCCAGCCCCCAATAAGGCTTCATCTCTCTGGGAATGGAGTCCCTCTGAGCATGATGCTGAGCCAGAGGAGTGACAGGTGCCTCCTGATATGCCTAAATGAGAAGAACCAATCGGAGGAGCCTGCCCAGCTTTTGTTGTCATCTGGCTTTGCTCACGAAAGATGAGTTTGATTGACAGATGCATCAAGGTTCACAGTTTATTGGTTTTGGCAAAAGAGCCAGATCTGCCAATTTAGACAGGGGAGTGACACAAAACTTTCCATCTAAATGGACTAATTTTACCACAGGGAATTCCCAGGCAGAGCGCTCCAAGGCAGGCGCAGTCCTGTTTTATTTTTTAACAAGGACTGAATGACAAATATAAACGACAGTTCTAGGCTGACGGAACATCAGCATTTGACACTTCACAGGGGAGCGGTGAAATAAACAATAGGCAGAGAAATTGAATTAGAATCAGATGAGAGTCAGCTAGAGAGGGAGAGGAGGGCCTGATTCTCTACCAAATCATTTATAAAAGAGCAAACTGAATACTAAGTAGCTATAACATGTTCACATCCTGGTTTATTAGCAAATTTAACCAACTAGCATATTATACTTGCTTGATGTTAATGCGTTGCTGCACAAAGGTGGATGGTAGGGAGTGTACAAAGAGTTTCTGTTCATGATGGTGCAAACCTCTTGTGCTAATCTTACCCTGTTACTAATAGACTACCAAGTTAGAGAGCAAAAAGAATGTCAAGTTGATTTAATTTCTCTCCTGTTCCCTCTGACACATTGCCTGCAGAGTTTTGTCCAGTCTTCCTGTATTCTGGCACTTACTTAGTTTTGGGCACCCAGCTTTGCAGCCTTGGCTCATTTCTTTTTCTGCTCTTTTTTTTCTCTGGGACTTTTCAAGTTCAAACAGGCAATTAATGACATTTTAAGGAGAATGATTCTGTGCAGAGTCTGTTTGGAACTTTCTGAGTGTGGACCGTATCTGCTTGAGATAAAAGGTTGGCTCAGCTGGTAGCATTAGCAAGCTATTATCCTATTTCTACTCAGTTTTGACAGAGGGATAGCATATATAAACTTTCCTGATGGGTTAGACAGCTAACTGTTAGCTAGATGTTGCTTGGTTAAAATTTGGGTTCCTGGATTTTGTCATGTTTTGAGATTTGAAGCATATCTAGAGAAGTTATTTTCAATCTTTTTCAATTAGCAAACACTAAGAACAAAAAACAAGCAGCAGAAGAATAGCTGCCTGTACAGTGCATCTATGTCCATAAGCTCACCTTTCCCAGTTACATTAAAAGCATTTTCCTTAAAAATAAACTAGTGATTTTAAAAGTGTAAGCTAAAAACTACTGGTCTTGATGTTAGAGAAAGCAGCATGAAAATAAGGGGATTTGGATTGATTTGCTTGGTAATGATGATTTGACTTTCATATATGAGTCTGTAAAGTATATATGTGGAAGCTGCCTGATTAGCTAGGCACTGTAACTAACTATTGCTGATGTATTAAGGAGGTTCCAAATGCAGCTCTGTGGTTAAAACAGGATTCTCATGGATGTTGACATGAAAAAAAAAAAAAGCTTATTTCTTCTCTACAGAGAGGTTCTCTACCTGTGTGAAGTTTCACCCTGTTCAGTCCATTTGAGTTTTCTGTGTAGGTTTTGTTGGTATTCCTTTCATAAGTGTTCAACAGGATGTGTTTGAAATTAGTCTCAGGTTAAAAGTCATTATAGAATCACAGAATGTTTTGGGTTGGAAGGAACTTTAAATATCATTTAGTTCCAGCTCCCCTGCCATGGTTGAGGATGCCGCCCTCTAGACCTCTAGGTTGCTGAGAGCCCCACCCAACCTGTCCTCAAACGCTTCCAGGAATGGGGCATCCACAATTTCTTTGGGCAACCTGTTCTGATGTATCACAACCCTCACAGTTAAGAATGAGTTGCTTATGAGCTGTGGCAGCAGAAATTTAGGATGCTTGTAGTCAAGATGAATGTTGCCTCCTTCCTGAAACCTGGTGCTCCTGTCAGAGTAGTCAAGGGGACTTTGGAGAACAATGAAAGCAGTAAGGATGGAGAAGGCCCTTTGAATATGTGGGGGAAAGGGAGTAGTGTGGAGTAGCCAGCAGTACCTGAGCATGGAATGTGGGGTGCTAGATGCTCTCCCCAGTGTGTATAAGAAACATGGGGGTTTATACCTGGGAGGGTAGGAGGCAGAGGAGGAGGAAGGGAGTTTACAGAGAATCCGTGTTTTCCTCATGGTGGGCAGTATCAGGAGTCAACATGCCTGGGGCAGAACTGGCAAGGCACAGAAAGGGATCTTGAAGGAAGGGCATGGCAGGAGACAGGGCTTGCAAGAAGCAGCCAAGGTTGACAAGAGGGGTTCTCCTGCTACAGGGATAAGAACCAGTGGGAAACAGTCCTTTCCAAGCTGCTACTACAGAACGAATTTGCAGGTAGAATTTTGAACCTGAAATTATCAAATATGCTTTGGATGGCATCTACCCCCAAAATGTCACACAGGAGAAAACAGGAAAAAAGCCAAGTCTTTGATAAGCTTTGGTATCAGACCAGCTCTGTCAGACTTGCCAGTAGTTACTGGGCCATTTCCAGGTCTTGTGACATTTGAGCTGCTTCCAAAAGCACTAAGCCACCTTGGTCCCTGTGATGCAGTGAGATGCTTCCTTTTCACTAGAAGTAAATTTCTGACTCTTACAGAGGAAGAGGCACCATTAATAACGTAGCTGTAGATGTCTTGAGAACCCTGAAATTAGAAGTCAAATAAAAGTTCTTTTGTATTTATTTTATATACATGTATATAAATATACATATATACAAAATGGTGTTATATACAAATTACATTATTTCTAATCAATCTTGTAATTTTTGTGTGTACTTGGATCATGATTTTTAAATATGAGGTGCTGGCAATATAAACTTTCTCTACTTCACTGCAGACAGCGCCTGAATCATGTAAGTTCACTGTCCTGAGGATATTTCCAGCTCTTTTCTAAAGCAGAGAAGAATTTATATACAGACTGTTTACTAGGCACATCTTCATTAACGGCTGCTTTTTTAGTGAGCGGAATCCTTCCTTTAATATTTTAGAGTATTTTCCTTTTCCTTTCTTTTCCTTTGCATACAGACATCATCGTGTAGAATTACTAGATTATAGTTTTCAGGATGAATTTTTTCCTTTAAAACATTGATACTGTGTTTGCTGTTCTTCCATTTTTGCCACTCCCCAGGTCCTTCCAGTTTTTCAGTACTGATTGTGTGTCCAGTAAATTCATCTGCTACCTAAATGAATACCTTCAGATGTATATTATCTTTTCTTGGCTACACTCATTAAAGAGTGTATTTATTTTAAAAGAAGGTTGTCATAATCTCAGAATGTTCAAACTTTTCTTTATTTTTCTTTTCAGTGTAATCATAAAGAGGATTTCTTTACTTAGTGTTGCATAAACCCTTACAATATCATTTTCCTCATTAGGAGACAGACTGTGGTGCTCTTTTTAGTTTTATCACATAACATTTTCACACTGAGAACTCCCATTGATTATGCAGGATTATTAAAGGAACATAATACTAGTTTGAATGGTGGAAATAGCTCATTCATGCAAGTATTTATTTTTGCAATATATATAACTTCTTGAAAGTTGCAGAAGTTCTGCTGTAGTTCTACTGCCAGTTATGGAGACTTACACAGGAATGTCAGGGTGAAGATTTCTGGGCTGTATTTTGTGATACAAATGAGATAATCATGCTAGTTTCTAAATTATTCTTGTAAGATTATTTTACCAGGATGAATTTTGAAAATCTGTTTTGCATTCGTCTGACACATATATCTGATGATTCTTAACCTTTCACCTCTGACAGTGAACGTGCATTAATAATTTCCTTTGATTCCAGTCAATTTAACATCTAGGATTCATCTATCAATTTGCTGTTTGATTCTTATCACCTAATCTTTGGTAGAGAAAGAGAATTCTGATGCATAAAAAATGTCAGAATATGGGAATCCAGTTTTATTCCAATTTTGAGTGCAAGCCTATCCCTGCATCACATCCCAGGCCTGTCTGTCTTGCAGGCGGCAAAGCCTGGGAACTGGAGACCTCCAACTTCAGGAGAGTTGCCAGGCAGTTTTGCTGTGGTGTTGTGAAAATTGAATTGCTTTTACAGTCTGTTTGGATTTCAACAAATTGACTTTCACTTATGGAAAATGTCCTGTTGGGGGATTCTCAGCCTATGGTATTAATACTGCAAGGGAAAAATAGAAAATTAAACAAAAGGAAATGCTTTAACTCTCTGATGAGCAGAAATATTTGATTTCATGACAGCATTTATGTGCAGGCTTTCCTTAAGATATACATGCACTGGCAGAAAATAGGGCCCACTGGCTTTCATGAGCTGTTGTGAAAGTATTCTATAATGACTAAAAATTGTAGGAGCAAAATTGATTTGGTCTAGCCTGACTTCTTGCTACATTTTTAGTCTGCCTCTATGACCCTAAACTGCATATGACTTCTTGGAGAACTAATGCTTAACTGAGGAGAAACTGAGTGAATACCTCAGTATTTCGTATGTTTGTAGTATCCCTGAATATAATGCTGAGCTGTTTGATGGGTGGACAATGAATAGCTTGGAGAATGGGTTATTAATGACTTTACATAGGGTTTTGCTCCCCAGTTGACCTAGACAGGGCCTCCCAGTTGGGTCTATGAGGAAACAAGCATAAAGGGGAAGGAGACCCTGGGGCTTTACCCCACATCTTTGTGATGATGTGGCTACCCAAAAACATTCTGATTTTCTGAACTACCTAGGGGTACCTGATGTGTTATGGATCACTGGAAATCAATTGAGTGAGATCAATAGAAGAGGGAGTCCTGCTGGCAATGCACTGGAGCGCATGGTGGCTGGTGGGGGTGCAGAGGCTGGATTGTACTGTAGGGTGTTGCAAGCATGTGCAGTGCCTTCCATCACGTAGCATGGTGGTTGTTAACAATCATAATGTTTACATGGTGCCCAAAGGGTGCTAGGTGCAACAAATGTAACATCCCAGAGACCTCAAGGGGAATCTATTGGAGAGCGAAGTGTTGGGGAGTGGGGGAAGAGAGAGAGAGAAGGAAAGGGGAAAGAGAAACAAGCCAGAAGCCACAAAAATGACATAGGAAAAAAAATTTGCTTTTATTTCTCATGTGCACAAAAAGAGAAAAGAAAAGAGTCAAACAGAACGGAAGTGATGAGGAAAAGCCAAGAGGGGCTGCAGAAGCCTAGAATGGATGTGACCCTGCACCTGGCACTGGCCCCCTCCCTCCCCGGTCTCATGTCTAGCTTAGCCTGGAGATCATCAGCAGAGCTGCTCTATGGTTACATTTGTTATCAGTTCTGTAATTGTCAGTTTGGTCCCTCCTTCCTGCTTTGCAAGTCTGCCACCATCCTGGGCTCAGCCAAGGAGCACACTGTGGTATTTGTGGGTCCCTCAGAAGCCCTCACTCTGTCAGTGCCAAAGGGGGCAGCTCAGCTATGATTCTTATTTCTTTTTCCAGAGGGGTGCTTTTCCTTAGGGACAAAAGGGTGGAGTTTTTCCAACAGTTCAGCAAAACAAAAATTCCTTTGGGAAAATGTTAATAAGCATATATAATTTTATACTCAAGAGAAGAAAGAGGTGCAGAGCTTTTTGTTTTCCTTTCTTTGTTTAACATCCTCACATTCATGTTGTGATTAATTCTGAAGTCTTACTCTGAGTTTGATTCATTGCTACTGATGGGTCAGAAAGCATGCAAACTTCTCCCTGTTTCCACAGCAGTGCTCATTGCCGCCAACTCTCCCCAACAGATTTACAGGCCACAAGTGTCAGCTTTAATGCATCCACCTCATGCAATCCTCCCCACATCCCACTGGGCCAAAAGGATGTGAGAGCCTCAGAGAGCAGGACTCAAAGGTACTGCCCAGTTTTGAATACCATGGTCCCTGTTGTTTCCAGCCAAGCACGGCATTTGAGAATTCACGAGATTCTTCCCCCATTATCAAGCAGAGACAGAGGAAACCCAGTCTCACATTTCTGCTTGGTCCATTAGATAAAGCAAACAAAGCAACAGAACTAAGAATGACCCGAGAAGAAAGAAGTAAAGGGAGAGCTAAGGAAGAAGAATAAAGGAACAAAGAATGATTTGTGAGAAAAAGGAAAAGAGAGAAATGTAATGGAAACATTAATTATTATTCACAATAATGTTTAACATTTTGATAGAATTTTCTATCCAGAATCTCAAAGCACTGAGCCGGTGCTAATTAATTCAGCTGTGCAATCCCCCTGTGAACTAGAAACTGTTGTTATTCCCATTTTGCGGACTATTGGAATTGAGGTGTGTGCGGAAATTGGACTTGAAAAAGGTTTTCTAGAGCCACAAGGAGAACTAGGGAGTTGGAGGTCCCAGATACCTGCTCTCGTATCAGTAATGCTCTTCCCTCCCTGGATAGAAAAGTACGTTGGGAATAAGAAATAACAAAAGAGAGGGATAGAAACTGAATGGAAAGAGGGTGTGAGAAAGAGATGTGAGAAAGATAAAAGACAGCAGAATGGAGGAGAGGTTTGAGTTACAGACTTCACTGGATTTTGTATAATGATTTCTTCCTCTAATCCTTTTTCTTTTTTTCCTGTAACATTTTTAAAAGAAAAGTAATTTAAACCCCCCACCTATAACAAAGCAACTGTTGGCCTGCTGGGGAAAGGGTCCTTCCAAGGTTTGGCTGTTCCCTCAGGTTCTGGATTTGTGCTGTGCTTTATTGAACACATTATTTTGTTTTCAGTGAGCACAACGAGACTTGCACAGTACACACAGCGTGTTCCTTATCTACAGGATGAGACGAGGCTGTTTTAATAACTACCATGATGAAGATGGAGATGAACTTATATACAAGAGGAATTGCCTTCACATTACACACATTATCTTCCTACAAAGCAGCAACTGTTTTTTGCAAATAACATAATATTAAATAATTTGTAGAATTTTTGCGTTTCCTGCATAGTCCAGTCTAATGGAATCTAGATGAATATTGATGGTTTTCTTCTGCAAATATCACCACATAAATCCCCATGTCAGCTACTAGACTTGGGCTATAATACTGCTTTACAATGCATCCACCGACTGTAAATCAAAACAACCAACACAAGAAACTCTTTGGCAAATGTAATTCAGTACATTCGCATGAGGGTCTACAGATGGTGGTGGAAGAGGATTAGACTGCCCGGTCCTTTGCATAATTCTGCTTTCCTTTGAATTTTCCTGGTCAAACTACATGCTGTACTTATGAACTTTCCAGACCAATCCAATACCTGGTGGAAATCCTCTTTTACCAGTGGAGTTAAACCAACAATAGATTTGGCCCTCCAAGGGTCAAATCAAGCCAGCCATGAGTGAGACAACTAAATCCTGCTTTCAGACCCTAGCTCTTGTCCTCAAGTTTGGTGAAATGCCATTATAAAAATAAGCATTTCTGAGCTGCTGGCTTCTCCTGAGCTGGGCCCTGGGCTGCAGGTGGCCAAGTATGAGGTGTGACAGTCTCCTTTTCTCTAGCTTCCTCAGGAGCTTCTCTTTGCTGGTCCTGGGATTTATTGCCTCTGCACTGACTACCTGTTAAGTGAATCTGAGTGATGCACAAGTAGAGCAGAGGTTGTA
Organism: Gymnorhina tibicen; assembly: GCA_013399875.1. NCBI lineage: Eukaryota > Metazoa > Chordata > Aves > Passeriformes > Artamidae > Gymnorhina > Gymnorhina tibicen. The sequence continues at coordinate 89,854 of VXAZ01004120.1, read as the reverse complement.
CTGAGAGACTAAAAGAGAAACCATTCTAACAGGGTTCAGCATCTATTTGGTGTCTGTGAAGGAGGACAGAAGGAGTGGTAAAAGCATATTTTTAGAAATTGCACAGAATTTTCTTCTCTCACAGAGTAAGATGAGACAACGGGCCAAATTCTGGTCTTGGTGACAGTGTAACAACTCTGCTATTTGCAGCAGGTTACTCAGAGGTAAAATGTGCAGAATGACACTTTTAATAGATTAGGAGTAACCTCTTTGATTTTATTCTGTACAGGAACAGACTTTAGCTCTATATCTTCTATGTAAATGCCCCCACAAATACCCTTATCACTTGGGCACCCCATTAAAGAAGACACAGACCTATAATCAGCTAAAGCCATGCAAAGGCTAAAAGAGTTAGGTGAAAGGGGCCTTTGGGATCAACACAGCTGTTTACTGATGGTGGATTTCATACATACAAGTTAAACTTGGAGACAGAATACTGAGTCCACTACCACATCTCCTCAGAGGCTTGGAACTTTGGATTTTATACATGATGTTGGCTGTACAGATTGCTCCACTGTTCACTTTTACGCCCTTCGGGGGTTTTATTCTCAATCATGTCTTTGTCCATGGACAATAGCCCACGAGTTTTATCTGAAACCTCTCTAAAACAACAAGGATCTACTTTGGCAGACTTGATGCCCTGGGGACAGGCTATAGTTGCCTTCATGTTTTCTTTGAGTAATTTTTAGGAAGTGTCAGTGCAAGGAACAGTTTATGAGTTTGCTGACAATACAGGAGTAATAAGCATTTCTATTGACAGAGCCTTTTGCAGAACAGTGTTTGTCCATCACTTGGGAACCAAAATGAGTAGAGAATCCCTAGAGAATCATCAGGTGAGCATTTGGGATAAGGGGTAAATATTAGGGTGCACAATACAGGATTGAAGATGAAAACATGGGGCTGTATATTGGGTCTGGCTGGTAGGATGCAAGCATATGGATTTGAATGGGGGCCTATAAATTAGTAGGTGTATGAGCAGATGGATGGGGAATCAAAGGGGGCCCATATAGCAGGGCTATAATGGTTAGGAAATTAGGTGTTGGGCACAGATAATGAGGTGGTTGTCACCAGCAGTGGAGAGCTGGAGAATGGGTGTTGGGCATATCTAAAATTGCAAAAGCTGGGATGTGGGTGAACTGAAGTCATCATAGGTACAGAGTTTAAGGTAAAAGGACTGAAGGTTAAGGACTAGGGAACCAAGCAATTATCCCAGCCAATCCTGAATTTGTCCATCTCAGTCTCAGCTGTCCAGAGGGCAATCAGATGGGCCCACATGAAGCCCCACACTTTCCACCACACAGCACAGTGAGAGCGCAGCTGGGCTTGTTTTCTTTGTTTGCCAACCAGTGACATGGAAAACGTTTGTTGCCTCAGAGTGCTTTTTTTTTTGTCAACTGATGTATTTGGTAACTTTGTCAGATGTGACTTGTCCACACTGCTCCCCAGAGACAGGATTTGGGAAAGGAGGGGGAGGAGAAGGAGGAGGCGACGGGGTGGAGCTGGCATCCAATCCTCTCCAATACCATCATCCCATTGTAGTGCAAAACAGAAAGGAAACAAAACCCTAGAGTGAAAGAGGAGCATCAAACGTCAGAGGAACTCGTCTGCCATTCAGGTGGTGGGGAGAGATGGGACTTGGAGTTTTATTTTTGTAGGGTTTTTTAATTATTATTTTGGTTTTTTTGTTGGTTTTGTTTGCTTGGGTTTTTTAGAAAATTGGGGATTTTTTTGTTCCTTTTTACAGACCTTCATGACAAAGCATAAAAACACAGTTATATTTATATATCTATTTATATATTTCTTCATTTCGTCGGTTTGTTTGTAAATGTTGCTCCATCCTCCTGTCTGAGCTGATTGTGTGTCACAGAAATTGTGGGTGTATGTGTGAGGTTCCTCCCAACTCTGGCCTGCAAAGTCACCACCCGTGAGGTGCAGCCAACTCTGGGGGAATCCATGCTGGAAAGTGGGGATGAGGTGCACAGAGAACCCCTCATGGGGTGCAGATCATTACTTGGTCCTTTCTTCACTGCCAGATGGGCCAGGTCTCTGTGCTGCCATCTCTGCTCTAGCCAGACTGTTCCCTCTGTCCTGGGAAACAGGGTGAGCATCACAGGTTACACACACTCAAGAGTCCACCACAGAAGAGTATATCTTTGGGGAACAGTGTTTCACGAGCGGCATTCTCCCCTGTTTCCCTGGCCCTTACCGCTCCCAGAAAGGGGTCCTGTAAGGCAATGGTTGCCAGCTGCATTGCTTCCCAGTCCCCCTGGAGTCCTGGAAGCCGAAGGGACTTTGCATGGCTGAGCTTTACCCAGGGGTGCTGTGGGGCTCCCTCAGGGGAAGCCACTTGGCCGCAGGCTGTTCCTGGTGTGGGGGGAGCGGTCGGGGTGGAGGGCAGGGGGAACGAGGGGGTCTCAGTCTCATGTGGTGAGCGCGTGGTCCGGCGCCTTCGTGGTGAAGAGGAAGGAACTGGACTGTGGGGAGGAACGGAGAAGGTCTCTTCACCCTTCCCAGGGATGGAGGGAGGTGATCAGACAGGTACAATGTGGAGGCCTAAGCTGTCGCCCTGCAGTTTCATGTGGTTTCCATGGTAACTAGTGGCGGTCATAGGCAGCGGCAGCAGTGGGAGGTGCGGAGCCCCGGGATGTGGCACTATAATAATAAGGGGAACCTGAAAGTTAACACAGGAGAAGAATGGACTGGTTGAAAGGACAAACAGTAAACAAAAAAAACCAAACCAAAACAAAAAACAGAAACAGTCAAACTAAGAAAAGAAATAAAGGAGAACGGAAAAGAAACAGAAAGGTAGGAAGAAAGAAAAGCAAAAGAACCAAAAGAAGAACTTGGAGACTGAGCTCCTAATGGGATTAGGGAAAGGCAGTCAGAGGGCCACACTTCAGTGGATAGATGCTATTGTGGCCTCTAGATGTGATGCCCCTCTACGGAAAGGAGATCCTTTTGCATCTTCTGGCAATCAATAAGTAAGCCCATGAGCATTTGTGCTGGTTTTGGCTGGGGTAGAGTTAATTTTCTTCACAGTGGCTGGTAAGGGGCTGTGTTTTGGATTTGTGCTGAGCACAGGGTTGATAATACAGAGATGTTTTTGTTATTACTGAGCAGGGCTTACACAGAGCCAAGGCCTTTTCTGCTTTTTGCACTGCCGTGCTGGTGAGGAGTCTGAGGGTGCATGGGAGGTTGGGAGGAAACACAGCCGGGACAGCTGACCTGAACTGGCCAAAGGGATATTCCAGACCAGATAACATCGTGGTCAGTATGTGAAGCAGGGGAAAGAAGGAGGAAGGAGAGATGTTTGGAGTGACACTGTTTGTCTTCCCAAGTAACCATTATGCATGATGGGGTCCTGCTCTCCTGGGGATGGCTGAACACCTGCCTGCCCATGAGAAGCAGTGAATTAATGCCTTGTTTTGCTTTTCTTGTGTGTGTGGCTTTTGCTTTCCTTATTAAACTGTCTTTATCTCAACCCAGGACTTTTCTAGCTTTTATCCTTCCAATTCTCTCCCTGATCCTCCTGGTGGGGGAATGAACGAGTGGCTGTGTGAGGCTTGGCTAATGCCTGGGGCTAAACCACAGCAAACATTGCAGCACAAATAAGCCACAGCTGATCCGTAGCCACAAGGCAAGTGTCAGGGCCAGATGTTCTGAGTGCACCTGACAAAGTATAATGGGTCACTTTTAAAACCAGAAGGGGAGAAATGAAACAAAATTACAAGATTTTAGTGCTTGGGATTTGGGTCACATTTGGCCTGAAAGCTCTTTAGATGGTTATTGAATGTGTGTTAAATAGTGATTGATTATTAAGATCACATTTACTGAAGTTTAACAGCACTGGAATAAAATGTGCATCCATTATCCAGTTGTTAAACCTCAGTAAATATGTAGGTAATAATCACAACTGATTTATTTTACATATAATAAATATCTTCCTATTCCCCTGCAAAGAAATGTTGTATTAGAAGCTAAATTCTTGTAGGAGTTTTTTTCCCCTCTGAAAAAACCCTGACTATTTCTGAGCATATTAGTCACTGGAGAGGGATATATATTCCTGCAAGAGAACTCTACTGCCTATTATAAATCTTATGATGCAGCCTGTGTCCCACTCTTGACATTATTCCAACTGGTCCAATAGGACGAAATTCTATGGGATTTATAGATTCCCCAGGAACTGACTCTGGATTTAGCTTGGGAGAGGAGTGAAACTTTATGTGAATTTTTAACCAGGCCTTGAAAGGATGCTGGTTGTGCCCTAAGAGTAGCAGAACCTAAATTTAACTTTTGATGTAATCTGGAATAAACTGTGGATGCAGCCCATGGAGAAGCTGGAGATGAACTGGAGTTCTGAACTGTCTCATGAAAGAGGAGTCGGCTTCAGAACTGATACAAAACATGCATGAGGTGTATAACCATTTCAAACTGGACTGGAGAGTGAGGAAAAAGGCCTCTCACCTGCCCAAATACTTGAAAACCATCTTCAGAAACAAACAAACGAAACAAAAAGAAAAAACAAAGAAAAGAAAATAAAGAGACAAACAGAAGGAGCGCGAGGCTGGGGGTGTGCTGTGGGAAAGAGGTACTCACTTAGTAATGCAGGGTTGCTGAACCGCCAGGCCTCGTTGTAGGTCGTGTACTGAGGGTGGCTGTAGGGGTTCCCTGAGAACTCGCTCCCTGGAAGAAACCAAGGAAGCTGTGAAATACAGTTAAGAATAAAGATTTACATGTGCTGTTCCATCAGACCAGTGTTCATGCTGAATCCGTTTGCCAGCAGGAAAACTAGTGTATGTAGCTTCTTCGTCCAGCTGGTACTCTGCCCTTAAGTCACTGCACTGCTTGTTCAGTGCAAAGTTGCTTACCCATACTATTAATCATCACAAGATTGACCTCTTCACAATCAAGAAATCAGTTCAAATTCAATAATATAAATTATTAAAGTGGGGTTTTTTTAGTTTCCTTATTTTTCATTGCCTTCTGTCTTCCAATTCTCAAGCTGCAGTAGGACTACATATGCAAGCTTTTTATGCACTTAATTATCAGCTTTCCTATGAATAACATCTAAGGTTCTCCAGTAGTGTCAAGACATCAGGCATGGAAGGTTGATGGGTCAAGCTCACAAGAAACTTTTTGGAACTAGCAGTGCTGTTGATGACAATATGTATTGCTAAGTTTTGTTATTAGGGTACTGAGGGTGATGCCATAATTATGGAGAAGAGTATAATTCGTTTTTGGAAATGTTCTGAGTAGGCTGTGCTTAAATATAAAACAAAATGGAAAACACATGAATTGCTTTCTTTCTTACTCTGGATGATGGTACTAGTTGGAAAAGTGATTCATACAAGATTAACCTCTCTTTTATTCTTAGTTAGTGGGTTACAGAGAAAATTTGCTGCATTCTAGCTCTGGAAAATAATTTTCTAATGATTAGCACTTTAGGTACTGTGCTGAATCTGAAAGAGAAGTTGTGCTACAGCTCCCCTTTTCACATTAGTAAAATGGACCCAAACCAAAATACTTCCAAGCTTTGTGATCTAGTAAGACTCTGAACCAAGAGCTGAATGGTGTGGAGTCCTCTAAAACATTCAGTTTTATTGTACAGAAGGAGCTGAGTCTCCCTGATTCTTAGAAGGCTGTGCAAGGTATTTGGTTACTGAAGGGGTATGGTGCTGTATTCAAAATAAACAAATCTCCCCAAACTTAAACATGTATCATTCTATTACAGAAAATCATAGCATGATCTGATCATAAGCTCAATTTAATGTAGTAACAACAGACTGTGGACAATTAATGCCATCTGAAAGGCCTTATGTGCTTAAAAGGCAGTGGAAGTGTAGTGTGGGTATTAGCTTCTGGTCTGCCCTATGGCAGAGTTGGAATTGTTACAACAGAAGTGTCCGAAAAACACCTGGCAGTTCCTGCTAGATACCATGGAACAGGAAAAGAAGGTAATGCAAGATGAGATGGATGCCTGTGATACAATTACCAAAGACTGTCAATTAATTATGGCATAATCTCTGCAAATCTCCTCTCACTGGAGTGTTAAAGCCAAAACCACAGATTCTCAGATGGCAGAAATGAAGTCTGTTCAAGTTAGGGGATTTGTACTGCTTTAAACTTGAGGAGAATCTTTCCAGGAAGGTTTTTTAAGGTACTCAGGGTGATAACCAAAATCGTCAGTGCAAAAATGAGTATGAATCAAACCAAATCATCATCCAAAGGTATTTTAGTCACAGCAGCTTCTAGTTTCAGCATAAAACCTCATTTTGTGTGAGAGATCTTGCTAACTACGGTTTTAATGATAATAACTCAGCATGATTCCATAGCTAGAAACATCCTGCATGGAAAATCTTGACAACTAGCTGGGAAGGAATAGGTGAAACCTGCTAAGATGACCATGCAATGCACAGTCCAGATTCTTCTCTACTGAATTGACTTATCTGTGGAATATACTGGAATGAGTTTGCCTCCCAAAGAATGAGAAAAAAACTATCCACGTGAGAATTTCTGCTTTTGAAGTGCTTGATACAACATCACTTCACTGTATGGAGAGAAATTGTTCTGGTATTCCAACACTTTTCTCTCACCCCCTCCTGAGCTGACACCTTAAACTGTTTATAGTGTTCCTAAAGCACAGGTTAAGCACAGGAGAAAGAGCCACAGCTATGGAGCGCTGGGGAGGAGGGAGGGCAGCCACTGGAAACAGTGTTTATTGACGAGGAGTGAAAGCATGCATGCAGCAGGATAATGAGCTTTTGAGCTCAACTGTGACCAAGAGGAACTGAGCTATCACCTTCCCCGATCACTAATGAAACAAGTGTAATTTCCTCATCAACATTGGATTCTGTTTAACGACTCCCTGCCGCTGCTGTCCCCGGCCCTCTGCAGGATCTGCACTGCTCTGTGTATACTGCAGTTCCTTCAGTGGATGCTCATTTCACTAAAGCAGTTTGCAGAAACTTGATGTCCTTTCTGGGAAAGAGGAAGAATTGAGACAGGGATCAAAGGTACTCTGTTACTGTTCTAGGAAATTTCTCTCAGATGCGTAGGTTAAGTGTATCCCAATACCTGATTCATCTTTCTGTGAGTGACTAACCCCTGCTTTTTCAAGTGTGTGCTCAGGACCACTGGCTTTCATCCATGTTCACAGCCTGGGACCTGAAGTTACAGGAAGGGTAAATGCAGGATATGTATCTTGTCACATCATCCACATAAACCTAAGAGACATTTGCATTTGCTGGCCATGTTGCGTGAATGTAGTGCTACAGGTACCAAGGTCTTCTCTAGACTACGCAAATAGAAGCCTAGTGAAAGGTTGTCATGGGTAGAACATAGCAGCTTTGGTTAGCACTGGTTAAACAATATTCTGAGAAACAGTTTTCCACTGAAAAATGCTGTCTCATTGAAATGGAAATGTTTTGCTTGAGCTTGTCAGCTTCAATAGAGTTTTGGAAAGAAAAGTTCTGAAATTATTGCAAATTGAAACAAAGTATTATGTTTCAACTTTCTTGTTTGGTTTTATTTTGCCTTTCTCATCTCATTTAATTTCCTTTCAATTCTTTCATTATTTTAATATGTCTTGACATCTAGTACATGTTGATGTTATTGAAATGTTTCATCCTGATGTTTGCAAATTGAACTGTTGCAAGATTCTGACTCCTCATACCAATGCAAGATGAAAGCAAATATCAAGGAATCCGAATTTTGCATGGGTTAGAAATCTGGTTTCTGAACAGTTGTGTGTTTCGCTCTGCACCTTTGTTTAGAGAAGACAGAGCCTCTTTGTCATATTTGCTGACATCTGAACAATAGGTTTGTTTGCATGTTAGTATGTTTTTTAAAGATACTTCCTAAGCAGTCATCTTGCCAGTTCCTTGTTTCCAGTGTACTTAGAGCACTGGACTCTGAACTTTCTTGGCCTGAGGGCACGTAACAAACCTGTGGCACCATTGTATTTGATTGTTCAAACTGGACTCCTAACAGAGGTTGCAAGTCAGCAGAGAGGATTGATCTCAGGAGGCCTATATTCTGTGCAATCTGTGCTCAGGGAATCTTTACTAACACTATTTCTTGGCATCTGTATTTAAATCTTATTGGTTTAGTCCTCTAATACGGAAATGATGAGGCATGAAGTGAGCCTAGCAGGTGGCAGGTTCAGAACAAATAAGGGAGATAGTTTTCACAAAATATGTAGTTAAGCTACAGAACTTCTTGCCATACATTTCTATGCATGTTAAAGGTTTATATGGGTTCAGGAGACTTGTTTAACATTTGTGGAGGGAAAACCTATCAAGAGTTTCGTATTAAATAGAAAAGATACTAAATCTGGCTTAGAAAGTATCTTAGCTGCAATGTGGAGGCTGGGAGATCTTTCGAGAAAGTACCAGTACACACTTGCTCTACTCTTACACCCTTCCTCACGCTTCCCCTATTGGCCCCTGACACAGAGTAGTGGCTGCAGAGATCTGCAGTGTGACCCATTAAAGCCAAGTCTTCTGTTTCTTCCCAGGAAGCCTCTTTATCTCCATCTTGTTGGCTTCAGTCACATTAGAAGACAGGAAAAGAAGGGCTTCCTGGCTGGGTCTGATCAGTGGGGTATGACTGAAACAGCAAGAACCTGATGCTCTGTTGAAAGATGCAGTAACTACTGCGGGATGCTGAAGTAGGCCACTGGAAAAACTTCCTCTGATTGAATGTTGACATCAGATTTAATGTAAAGATATCCATTTGACTGGAATAATTTTTTTAACTTTGAAGTATAACTTAACTTTTTTCTTTATAATTCTGTTCCTTTTCTTTCGGGGAATATTTCTGGGGTTTTTTTTGGGACAGTCTTATAGATAAGCAACCTCCACATCAAGGAGCTGAAATACCCTATTCTTGGATAAGTGACCCCTGACAATAGCGGTCTTAAAATTCTTGTCCCAGTTTAGAAGTCAGTATCATCCTTGTGATGAGGACATTAAACTTACATAGCAATCACTGAACAGTTTCTACTCAAAGAGCCAGCTATTTTGATATTATTAATAATTTCTATATGCTGTGACCTCCTATAAGTTTTGACCATTGACTGATCTAAATATTGTCAACTGAACATACCTACTGTTACTGGGGGGAGTTGTGTGTGGGGGTGTTAATTGGTTTTGTATTGTCTTAGTGCTTCTATGATTCTGGAGCCAAAGCATCTCCCTGAATAATTTAGTGTAGGACATGCCCTAAAATTTGCCACTGGAACAAAGTACTCTGGTTGCCCAGAGTAATTGTGGATACCCAACTCCTGAAAAGTGTTCAAGGTCATGCTGGATGGGGCTTTGCACAACCTGTAAAGATGTCCCTGCCCATGACAGGGGGGGTTGGAACTAGGTGACCTTTAAGGTCCCTTTCAACTCAAGCCATTCTATGATTTGTCACTTAAAGATGTTAAGACTTTGACCTGAAAACATTTCCTATCAGTTATATTTTCACTGTCCTCACTGAAATTAATGTTCATTTAGCTGGCTGTTTTGAGATCTGGATGAGGGTTAAGTTAGGCTTTCCACTCATAAGCCCTGGCAAATCATATGATAGTAATTTGAGAGCTTTCTGTCCTCAACTTTTTTCTGCTTTGGTTCTGGACTCATCCCTTCAGAAGCAGAGGCTGCAAAATGGGCTGTGTACCTGCCCCGTAAGCGTCATGACTCACAACCATGGGCCATAACAAGCAGAAATCAGTGGCAAATGAGTTCTGAGCTACCATGTCTGAGAAAAGAAAATCCTGCCTTTTCATTTATCTGCTGGGGACAACTGTCATCAGAGCAGAGTGCGTAATAGAGCCTGAGGAAATAAACTCTTCAATTATCCTAGAGTAAATGGTCCTCTCTTCTCTCGAAAGAGTGGGAGAATCCATATGCTGAGATAAGGTATTTCCCCAAAGCACTGGGTATCAAAGAAACAGTTTGTCTTTGGATGTAGGAGTAGGTTGATAGTTTCTTGGATTGGAGGCACTATCTTACAAACATGAGGCGGGTAAGTAGTCAATTGTTAGAAGTTAATAGTTAGTTTCTCCTGAAATGCTGTTAATCGTTGCTGAGTTCTTAGTAAGTTTAGGCTATACAGACAGTTGGTTTTCAAATACTGCAGGTATTAAATTACCATTGATAATTTTCAGCTTGATGCCATGGCTTTAGACATAAGGTGAGTTGTTACCCTAAGTTAGTGGATAGGTGAGTATCTTGAGCCATGAGCAGTACATAATAATCTGCATGGGTCATTGGAAAATAATTACATTAGTTAATGAATACTAGGGTTAATTAATTACCAATTAATTGCCACAGGTTATAGCTAGCTAGCTGCCCATAGCAGCAGTGAATCAGTTACTAGGGGGAAAGCAATACATTACAAAAAGGGTTGTTAGCTACATTGGTTATAGGCACCTGATTATTTCTTTATGAAAAGAATAGCGCCTCACGTCAGCAAAGCAATAGCCAAGCCAGCTGTGAAAGATCTTACAATGCTGGTAACCATTCAAATGTGTGCACCATTACTGAGGGTTAGCACTGACTTACCAGGAACCATTCCTGCAAGAGTTGATGTTGGGTAGCTGCCTTGTCCAGTTGGGGGAACATGGGGTGGGTAGCCAGGCAAGGTGGTGCTTGCCATATCACGACCTGGAAAGGGAGAGAATCAGGACAGGTGATCAATATGGATAAGATCTTTAAATATTGATTTCGTATCATGTTTCGTCCCACTGTCACATGACTTGATAGGCAACTACGGCACTCCCTTCTCTTACATGAGTTCTGTCCACCCACTGAAAATTCTGATTGAAGATTGGGGCACTTTTGATCTTGCACTGTAAGGATGGATGTTAAAACTTAGCTTTGATGAGGCTCAAAATAATTCGGTTTGTTTCATTGTAGATTTTGGATCTATTTTAACTAAATCAAAATGGCCCTGATCTGCACAGAGAATGGCAGCATATTCATTGCCAGAGTAGCTGAGGTCCCATCTATATGCAGTGGATGCAGTTCCAAAACTGTGGTGATGCTGCTTTAGGGCGTGATCAATGTGCAAGGCATTGGGAAGTGATCCAAGAGTTTTCTGTGCCTCTCTTCCCACCTTTGCCATTCACCAGCTGATGGTTTTAAGAAAGTCACTTTACCTCTCTGTGCTTCTTTTTATGCTGCAAACTCTTTGGTGCAAGGGCACGCTTTTAGTACATTTGCACAGTGCTTAGCATGAGACCAGTACTGGTTGGACTCCTTCCAGGTTCTGGTGTACTATATATAATAATAGGATCATGCAAATTAGTTTGAGTCTCACTTCTTTTTTATCACAGGTAAAGTTTTTGTTTATAATACTTGAAGTTGTAATTTCTTTTCACCACCAAAGTAGTAGAGAGGGGTGTGAACTGGGTGAATGATTGTAGCTTATTTTTCCTCTCTTAGGAAGTGCAGCTGGGGGCTTCTTGGTTGATGCCAGAGGCATTTCCTCATTTGGACTGGTTAGCCTGAAAATGGGCCAGCCAGAAGGGCATTTGCTGTTAGCGCTTATTGCATTTAAATGAACTAAAATAATCTCAGAAGCTGCTGGGAGTTTCAAGCCAAAGCAAAACAAAACAAACAAAGAAAAACAAAACAAAACAAAAAGCTAAATAAATTAAGATAATCTTTCCCCCACAGCTGCTGAGAGATTTACAGCTCAACCTCCAACATTGCCCACTGAGATGTCAGCCTGTTCCAGGCATCCAAGGCCTTTCACATTCCCTAGGTGAATTGTAGCTCACCAAGAAGTTTGTGCCATTTGTTGTTCTTTCGTTAATTTTTGTCTCTCCTGTCTGTTCTAACTGGAGGGCAAGAGTCTGATTCGCCTTTAGGGGTGACAGGTGCTGGAACCGTGCTGGGATATGCAAGTGAAAGAAGAAGCAGCATTGGTTTAGCTCTACTACCAGCAGAATGATAACTGATAAAAGCAGGCCCTGGAACAAGCATGAACCTTGGCTGGGGAATCAGAAATAATTAACAGTTACAAGGCAAAGCAAAAACTAATAAGCATGGAACATTAACTGAAGGGAGGAAGTTTCTCTGGGATGAGGTAGGCTAAACCAGTGTCATTGCTTTCACAGGTCTTGACTAAAGATTACTGAGGTGATTTACTCAAGAAAACAGAAATGCAAGTTCATTCCTTCTCGCTGAAGAGGTTCCTGATCAGTGGCTGATGTTCCTAGCTAACGTCCTTGTAGACAACAGCTAAGCCATTTTCCAGCCACTCCCCAATACTGATAAAAATAAATACATAATGTATCAGGGATTAATATTCTACACTCTTTTACTTTTTTATCACCCTCATTTCTTTAGTGATTTGTAGCTGTATGTTAAGCAGTATGAATAACACCTAGTAGATGTAGTTATTTTTTTTCTCACTTTGGTTTAAGGCAAGAAATTTTTATGCCTAAAATTCTTGTTCTTTTAGTTTAATTTATTGGCTAGCCTGAGAAATAACAAGTGATGAGTGAGAAAACAGTGTCACTGAAAAGTTAGAGATAACATTACGTAGCTGCAGGCAAAATTAATTCATTTTGACACTTCCATTCAGGTGGGAACATATATACACTCACTTTGCTACTTGATGTGTGCACATATGCCCTGGTGTTTTTATTCAGACAGGAGCGCACAGAGGTTGATGTTCAAAACTGAGCATGGAAAATTTGTTGGGAAGTGATCATCTGTCAAAATCCCAGTCTTGAAAAAGAAGATAATGAACAAGTACTATATCAGTAACCACAGTTAAGAGTCTCACAGAGAAACTCTTAAAATGCTGTTACATACAAACAGGCCCATTACATAACCTCCTCTCGTTACAAACAGGTAGACAGGATTATTAAATTCTTGTACTGCAGGGCTATGGCAAAGCTAGCTCATAATGTGCTTCCAACTCCAGCCATTCTTCCTCCTGCAAGAACCTTCTGAATGAGGAACAGCACCTGAATCACTGTGACATTGGTCGCACTTTTGAACTCTTTGTACCATGTCTAGTTCCCTGTAGGAGTTCTAAGGCATGTGCCTCTCAAGAAACACGGTGCTTTCTAGGCTAGAGGATGGTCATAGATGATGGTATCCCCAGATAGCTGTAATGCTGGAGAGAGTCAGGAGACTTCTTGGCTTAGGAAGTGCCCAGAATTCAGAGGCTCTTACTGGCTGCAGTAAGGTAGGTCCAAGACAGTGTTATGAACACAAGTCTTCTCTGCTGTTACTCGCTGTTTTCCTACATGGAGGTTTAGAAATGGACATCTCACATGACAAGACAAGGGAAGGATATTAAGTCAAAAGAGAAAAATAATATAGGAACATGAAGAAGGCGGAGGTAAGATATGTTTCTTGAGTATTACGAACTGTGGTCTGCACTAAGACTTGTCTGTTCTGAAAAAGCTCAGATTACATCCTTTGAAAAATGGTCAGTGGTCACCTAAGATGATACCCACTATTTCACCCAAGTCACCCCTGAGATTCTGCAGCAATGTTGCTTCAGTCACCTTGCTCAGGAGTTTCCCTTAGTACCTACCTGAAACTTGACCTTCCTCCCCATCTTTCCGTCCTGCCTGCTGCTCATAAGTGCTGCCATCTTCTGCAGCCAATTTCTTCACTTCTGCTCTTCCCTTAAAGGCCACCTACCTCAGCTCTGTATTCCTTTGGCTGTAAAACACAGTCTCTCACACATCCTTCCTGCTCTTGACATTCAGACATGATGCTGCATTTCTTAACTTCTTGGTCTGCTGTGTGAAGGCACCAGCTCACACTGACTCTCCCAAACGAGGTGACTCAAATACTGCTCACAGCATAGCTATGGCAGTGCTCACCAACTGCCCATGTCTATCTGACTTAGTAGCTACAACCCATGCTGAACAACCCAGGCAGGCCTGGAGCTGGCTGGGATCTTCACACTGCTATCATCTGCCTTAGGCTAGCACACAGTATGCTGCGTCTGCAGTACTCGGGGACATGATGGCTATTGAGGCAACACAGGATTTTGCTGTATGCATGTTTCTATACTAAGTCCCAAGCACAATCCAACTGGGACACCCAGTCACTTCTAGGTAGTTACAGCTTCTTTTCCCTTTTTATTCTAGAAATGAAGGACAGGCATGAAAACTTTCTGATTCTTCATGGAGCTGAAAACATATGCCGCATTTGCAGACCTAGAACGTGGTTGCTCTGGTTCCCACTTGCACTCAAAGAGCTTGCAGCATTTACTGGCCTCCCCATCAGACGAAACTGAACCCCTTGCCTACAGCATCCCCACTCAGTTCGTGGCCAAGGCCGGTTACCTGCTATCAGAGGCTGGCTGCTGGACTGCCCAAAGTGGGCACCATGATGAAGGAAGGCACTGTAGCAAGGCGTGGACGCATCGTCTGAAAGGGCCATGTGGAAGGGCTGAAGATCAGCCTGCCCAGAGCCGACCGGCGTGGTGGGGGTGAAAGGGGTGAGAGAGGCTCCATGAGGCTCTTGCTTTATACTGAGGGGAGAGGAGAGGTTTTCTGTGGTAGGGTAAGGGATGGACACAGACAGACAAAGGGAACAGGGGAAGGAAGAGGAGGGTGGGGAAGGGAGGAAAGGAAGAACAAAATGGGTAAATGAAAATGGAGTGGTTAAAATCTACAGGGAAATTAATCTTAAAACAAAAACAAAAATAAAAAGGCTAGGAGTAGATCAGAGGAGCCAGTGCTGAGACAACAGCAGTAAATGTGCCTGGGGGCTAGGCTCGGACTGCAGGAATGACTCTGCAGGGTAGCAGGACATGAAGGGAATGGAGTGCAGTGGCAGAGGGGAGGAACGGGAGGCAGGAAGAGGAGAGGTGAGGGAGGGAACATGCAGGAGAGGGAGGACAGGAAGAAGCATAGGATTGGGAAGAAGAATGCTCTGAAGCTTTTGTGCTCCCTTTCCTGCTGCTTTGTCTTGCTGGCCAAGGGCATATGAAGATGCTACACTTACACAGTTTGGCCCAAGGAATTACACCACTTTTTCTCTTCAAACCCAAGGTAACCTTCCTCAGGAGAGCAGCCTTGCTATAAGCATCTATTAAACAGATTGCTGGGTGTAATGGCTGAAGCTTCTCAAGCCAAATTTCATAAAAGCTTGACAAAAATGGTATAGCTGGACTTTGAGGAGGTTAAAATACAAATGGGACTGTGCAATTAATAGGTGGATAGACAGATGGATCAATCAATTGATATTTTTCACAGTGGCACATTTTGGAGATTTAACCATAAAAGCAGTCAGGACTGACTCTGATTGTTCCCAGAGTGTAGTTTTGCCAGATAGATACCTTGACTGAGATACATAATGGAACAGAGCAAATGTGGGGGACTTATAAAAGGTCTAATTTTCATTGTTGTTTGCATTGGGCCTCCATTTCTGATGTGCAGATTTTCATAGGCACAATAGATTCGGCTTTGCAACAGCTCCTAACTTGCCAAGTAGGATGTTTGGGAACTGGGGAACTCTGTGACCTAAAGCACGGGTACTCCAGAACACCCACTGTTGTTGGGTCAGCAGTAATAGAGTCCTGTATTTGGACACCTGAAAGCAAAGCATGGATGATGTGATCAGATCCAATCCAAATTATCTAGCAAATCATCCTTCCTCAGGTAAACAAATTCAAGCCAATAAATGAAAGCCATCTCTCTGCTGTTATGGCAACTATTGCCAATGGCCTATGAAATAAGTTAGTTCTGGTGGTTTTGATTTATACAGAGAAATAGAAATATGACATATAATTACATCATAAATCTGACATCATTAATGTAGAACTGGCTTAATTAACTTTAGGCACCTTGTTGCGAGGCTGTAGTGCTCACCTAGACAATAAAGGGCTGGGAAATTTCTGTCTGTGAATGCTGTTTATCCTGAAATATTTGTTTCCTAAAGATTTGCTACCTGGCAAAAATGATAGTTTGCCATCTGTGTTCTCCTCCAAGTACTTCTAACATGGATGGCCAGCACAGGTCTCTGATCATCAAGACTTCTTTGCAGCAAAGACATATGCTCATGTTTCAATTAATTAGGAAGAATCAGTCCTGGCCAAAAGGGATACAGTTCCTCAAATCTCTGTATGCTAAGTGAGGATTGTAATTTCTTTTCTCTTTTATTGCTAGGAAGCTCTGTTTGGCTAGGGCCTTTTGTGGAGG
This sequence comes from Gymnorhina tibicen, assembly GCA_013399875.1. NCBI lineage: Eukaryota > Metazoa > Chordata > Aves > Passeriformes > Artamidae > Gymnorhina > Gymnorhina tibicen. Next base: position 73,647 of record VXAZ01004120.1, on the reverse strand, counting down.
ATATGGGGAACAGAGGTTGGAGTATCTGGATTTTGTTGTACAGTTAATTAAAATCCCCAGAGTAGGCAGCACATCAGCACCCAGCTTCTGCTTTTTACAACCATACACTGTCCTACTATCCCACTACTGAGACTTCATATGCCAGAGCCAGTCTCTGTAGATCAAGAACCCCCCCAAGCTATTTTTCTCCTGCATCCCCTGTCATCAGATGGCAAGGAGTGCTCAGATTTACTTTCAGACCAAACAGGCAGAGTCATCACCAGCATTCTGGGAGGGCTTGAAGCCTTTATCCAAATAATGTTGATACAAGATAATTTGGATGAAGAGACCTATCCGCAGGCAGAGGGCCGAAAGTTCCCTGGGCTTTCACAGGCTGCAAGTGAAGTGTTATTTTTCAAGGAAGCCATTTGACAGTGATACATAAATAAAGTAGGGACACTTTGGTCCTGGGCATTTTCCATACTTCTTATTCAGCTCTCTTTATTATACAAGAGACAGCAGGTGTGGGGAGCTGCTGAGGAGGAAAGGGCAGAGAATAAGGTGGACATGGAAGCGTGGGTGGGCAGAAGCAAGAGGTGCTATGGGCAGGGATTAATCCTGTTTGCACAGCCCCCAGGCACGTTGGGTTTCTTAGTCCCTCCCCTGCTTTATTTCTCTTTTAAAGCATGGAATTTTCAGCTCTAATCCTTCCTAAACCGCAGCATTTTTCAGGCGCTCTGTGTAAGTGAAACCATAATCTCTGGTAAAACAGACCGCTTAAGCTGCTGTAGCATTAGGCCAATCTGATCCAGCCCCTGGATTTCCGCTCTGCCCAGCCACCACAGAGAGGATTTCTGCCTGAAAGACTGTGTAAAGCCCTTGCAATGGGAACAACAGTGCTAGGCCTTGCCTTCCAAATCTGGGAAGGGTTAAGGGACCCGGAGCTATTTGTCCCGACGTTGTGAGGCTGTTAAAACCCCTGTCAGACTCACAGTGGAGATGAGCCCAGCCCTCTCTTGAACACATCAAGGCTTATGAAGAAAAATTCCTCGCACCTTCCAGAGGCATCACCACTTACTCAGTGTGTGGGGGGATAAAGAAGCCAACAGTAACATGGGAAAGAGACTTGAACACAATAATGCTAAACACTCTTCTCTCTAATAGAGAAATAGTGGAAAGGGGGTGGAGGATAAGGTCAGACAGCGAATGATTGCACAACCAAAACTCAGACTTTTATGTGTCTATTCATCTGTCTGTCTATCTTTCCCTCTACACTCTGCAACTGCACAGACATAATTTATATCCCATGTATCTTTACTGATGGATGGCATTTACCATTTTTTACTCCTTTGTTGTCCAACTCTCTACTGACTAAAAGCACCTGAATTCTGTCTCTGGCATAACTCCTGCCACTGCTATGCTGGAATAATTGCCCCAGCAGTGAATTATAGCTCCAAAGCATGTCACTGTATACAAAATCAATTGATTGATCTATCTATCCACCTGTGAATGGCACAGTCCCATTTTTCATTTTAACCACCTCAAACTTCAGCTGCATCTTTTATGTTTTCAATTTTGATTTTGTCCGTTCTCTAATTCTTTCATATTTGTGATGGAGAACCTGCCCCTGCCTATCCCAAGTCCTGCTACTGCCAGCAAGCTGTGGAGCAGTGCCATATTGGCTTGTCTATGTTGTGTTGGGAGTGTTTCTCAGTAAGGAGTAAACTCCTTCAGCAAATTCCAAGGTATGTCTTGCTCCTAAGGCTGGAATACCAACCTGTAATCCAATGGGGGGGAATTGGAATGAGTTTGCAACCCCTTTCCAAAGCAGCAGAATCTATTCCTGCCCCAGTCTTCTTTCTTCTTCTAAAAAGCAAACAGTATCCTTGTTTGTAGGTGACAAAAAAATATCACCCACTGTCATGGTGGGGAAAACTTGAAAGTCAGCAGGGTGCGGATATAGCTGGGAACATAGCAGAGGACAACATTTTGTGCATCACCTACTCCTCTCTTTCTGACTGTACTTGCTGAGTTATGGTTGTTTTTCTTCCATTCTAACCCTCTCCTCTGTTATTTTGGCGGAGAGCAAGAACTGGTGATCTCTAGCCTAAATTCCCACTGCGAATGAAGGGATTTTGGCCAGACAGAGTGAGAGGAAGATTCACAGCTTTGGGTTCCTATGGAGACTCATCTCAGCTTTTATCATGCTCTCTCCTGCTGAAGGGAAGGGGGGAAGCAGGGGGGAGGTTGCAGGACTAGATAAGCTGCTTGTTTTTCATTGATGGTTTCCTGGAGGATAAGCTATCTGCATTCAGTGCTCCTTTTCTTCATAGTACGCAAAGAATACCAAGATGGCACATCCATGCATGAGGGATAGCTTTTACACACCCACTCAACACTGCTTACCATCTTGACACTATTTCCTGTCTTTTCCTGAGGTCTCTACCAAATATTTGTATGACCCCAGTGCCCCACCCTTTAGAACACATATCCTTACAGTATTGCTTAGGGATCACTCTTTTATCTGTGAGGAACTGAGCCCAGAGAAGAATACTCAAGTTTGTGTAGGAACCCTGTGCCAAAGCTGAATCTTATCTCAGGTGTTTTGAATTCTACCCTTGTACCCACCTCTGAAACATCTTTTTCTGTATTTGTGTTCTCTATTTCTTCCAAAATTTTCATTGTGGTAAACAGAATGGGACTGGGTCCTCAGAACTCATGGACTGGTGAGTTTACACTATAGGCTGTGGAGTCACATCACTTTCTCCCACATGGGAATCTTGCCTCCAATTCCAAAAGCCATACAAAAGACCAGACAGGACTGACACAGCATATTGTTTGCTTTTGCTTACTGTCATGTCAGAAAAAACACTTTTTCTATTCTTAATTTCCTAGGTTTTCTGTTGTGAGAGCATTTTGTAAGTTGTACTGAAAATAAAGACTGTCTTCCCTTCTCTGATCATAACAGACCTTTGCTAGAAGAACTTAAAAGCGTGCCAAGATTAACCTGCTTCTCATTATACCTTTCTTGTCTTCCTACCAACTGGAGAGTGAGCTTTGTGTGTTCAGGTTTATTTTCTGTTTCTGCACACACTAATCCCTGTTCTTAGCCCATTACATTGTTGAGTACATGTTTAAAGAAACAACCTTGGATTGCTTTCCCCTAAGAGTCAAAGCTGTTGTGACATCACATCCCATGTCAAATTTTGTAATCTATTTGCCTTATTTTTTTAATTAAACTGAATGTTATAAATCTAGATTTTGTGTCTGATCTGATCAACTGATGCTTTCCAAGTAAACTGACCTGCTAACTCTATATGTTACTTTGAAGAGAAAATTTTATAGTCTTCATATAGAGTAAAACTTGGACCTTCCAGTAGACCTGTGATCTGGACTTACTCTTTGAAGCTACTTGAGTACTGATTAATCACTTGAGAACTCCAGTGAAGTCTATTTCATGTGGCTCTCAGTATATTTGTTTAAAGATGGAGCTGAAGAAGGAAGATATACTTTAAAGTTCTGGGTGAAGGGGAGAAAGATGTGCATGCAACTTGTGCACTTGGCAAACAAAGAAGTTCAATGGAGTTTATATTGTCCCTTTCTTGAGTCCCAACCCATTTGGCAAGTTCTGCCTGTCTTGAAATGTAACGTGCTTATTCCTTGTTGGTTTGGGACTTGAATATTACCTCGTAAACAAGATGCTTTTGAAATACATACTGGGCAATGCAATTAGAACCTGTTAGTTTTTAATGAAGTCCTCATTATAGGTAACTCCAAGGTTTCATCCTAATGGTATTTTACTGATCACAAGATAGGATAGATCTTCCTTGGTAGCCCACAGCAGTCCTAAACTTAAAAAGATGGGACAAAGATTACTCTAAGCTCTCAATTTCTCTGAAAGACTGCAGTGGGCAATTTTGGTTGTACAAGAAGTGGGTCTGATTAAATCCAGTACAGCTGATGGACATCAAAAGTTATTAATGTCTGCTTAACTCAGGTATGAAGCACAGTCTTTGCTACACTGGGCAAATATCTACATCATAAGAATTTTTATCAAAGTTGTACTTGTTGGATCCTTCATTTAACCTCAGAAGAAAAGGCAAAACTTGAATTTCTGGAAAGACAATACATTACAATTATTTTCTCTAAAAAAAGCCCCCTTTTGTCCAGCACTATAGAGTGTGGCAGCCTGCAATGCTGTCCTCTTGCTGAAGAAAATTGGACTGGGAATACCAATTCACTGCTATTGTCATTATATGACATTATTGTCGCTCACTGCTATTGTTCACTTAAATGCTAATTTAAGGAAAGCAAAGATATTATTTCTTTTAGGCCCATCCATTTCTGTGTTCTTCAGTTGAATATGCCTTTAAAGCCCACCAGCTGCTTTCTTCAGCATCATAAAATTACTGTCAGTGAAAATTCCACTGAACGCATATGAATAGTTTATGTGATTCTTTCTCCTCCACCCCCCATTGCTGTCTGTTCCGGGGATCATTCATCTCACCATCTATGACTCTCAGCCATTTGGTCCCAGAGAAGAATAGTAACACCTTTTGCTTTTACAAATTCCTTGACTAGATAAGAAGATATTATCTCTTCTTAAGGAGGGGAAACAGTTGATTAAACTTGGAGGTCCTGTGGACTTCTGCTTTTGCCAGTTCCTCATCTTAAATATGAGAGGCTTGCTCACAGGAAATACTACCTTCATTTTAGTGAGGCGGGATATTAAGAACCTTGTAGCAGTCGCATGAATGATTATCATATTCTATTCTCACAGCACCGGAGCATCCAGAGATGTGCCCAAGAGGCTGTTTGACTGCTGGTGACTGCAGCTGTGCTGCTGAGTAGAGTCAGGATCTGTGGGATCTGCCATCACCAAAACCAACTTGGGCTCCCCAGCAGTTTGCTAAAGAGGTTTTCTTAAGTCAGCTTAGTCAAGCCCTGGCCAGGGCCATTGCTCACTGGTATCAGAGGCTAAAGTAGACTGCAGTAAGACAGGAATTTTTCACCAGTACAAACAAGGAAAAGGGGAAGGAAATGCTTCCCCCTCTCACCATAACATTATAAGTACAACTGAATGTAATGGTCAGTTTTAGTCATGATTTAAAACAGCAAGCTGGATCAACTTGTTTTACATTTCCACTGTGAGGCTGTTTTCTACAAGCTTGAATTTTATGGGAGGTAACAAGTATTTTGACAAATACAACATTTACCCAAAACATAGTTATTTCAGTTTTTGCTAATCAGATGAGCTGCATCATGTGCATATTTATTTAAGCAATTATGTTGTTTAATATAATTTGTCTTCACATATTATTACATGGGAAAATAGTGAACGATGAGTCCATATTATTATTTTATTAGATTATTAACTTTTTACTTGTTATCTGTGTCAAGTTATATTTGGATGGAAATTAGAATTAAATTAAAAACAGTATTTGTAATTATTCATGCTAATTAAATAAAATGACCATAAGTTCCCTGACTTCCTAAATATATTAGAACAGAAAAAGCAAGGTTTTCTAAGCAGGTTTTGCATTAAAAAATTATTTATTAAATGGAGGAAAGGGTAGATGTAAGGAGGAATTTGGACTGATTTAAGAACCCTATTTTAAAACTAATAGATTTCATCCTTTCATACCAACTCTAATTTACTTAATTTGAGGAAAACAAATGTTCCTGCTTTTTCAAATCCTAGTTTGTTTCTTCATTTTGAATGACCAGGTTATTGAACTGAACAAAATTCTCTTCGGTTCACTCACTAATATTAAATGGAGGAAATAGTATCTTTTCACCTTGCAGGAGGCTAAAGTTCTCAAAGGATTGTTTATCATTTCAGAAAAATTTTGGATCCAAGTGTCTAGCTAGTGACTTCTCCATGATTAGCATCACAGCTTTCCTGAAAACGTTTATAGAAATCAGATGCTGTTTGAATACTACTCTTTTTATGTCTTTCAGGTATAGCAAGTATCCTTTTTTGTCAGTAATTCCAACTTTTTTTGCATACATTAATGTATGAATTTAAAAAATAAACTGAAAAAAATCTGATCCCATGCCAGAGAGGGGAGGTCTGAAGGAAAGTGAAATCCATGAACTTTCTGCTTTTGTGGTGCCTTTGTTTGATACATTATGAGTTGTCATCAGGATTTCTCACCCTGGATGGTATTTGTTGCTTTAGGGAAAAAATTATTTCCCAGAGAGAAGGAAACATTTTCCATATAGGACATGATAGCCATTTTGGTGTGGGTGGTGATGACTTTAAAAGTTCTGTATTCCTGTTAATAGGTGCTAACTGTAGCAGAAAAGCACTCATAAACCTCCTCACAGGAAGAGAAGGGGACACATACTCCCATTTCAGTCACAGCAGAAGTTCCTGGAGTGATGGGTTTTTTTCATCTTGTCTTTTACCTTTACTTTTTCTTTGTACATCTCATGCATTGCAGTGGGCTCACAAACAAGGTCTATTTAGTTCAAACTGCTGGGATTCAACTAAAAGAAATTTTTCTTCACCTTTGCTGTCAATTTATGATTCATCCAGTAGGTAAATCCTCCCCTTTAGTAGTCTGTTAACAAGCAAGTTTCAAGCCATACATGAAAAGTCCATCGTGCCCCTCTGTTGGGTAACTCCTGTGCTAGATAATTGAGTTGGAAAGGGCTATGTTCCCAAACTATTAATCTAAGTCCCCAGAACCTGCTTTGAAGACATCTCAGTTCTTTGCATGACTATTCCAAAAGCTGTGACTTCTGGGGGTGCTTAAAGATGAATCTTAACCTTTGTTCTCTTCTTGATTCAAGGCTTCTATGAACATCCTTGTGCTTTTAAAGTATCCTATTGCTAGTGCCAAAATCTTGAGGTTCTTCTCCACTCACCTCTTGGCTGTTGAGTACCTACCTAGCTATTGAGTACCTTCCAAACTCAAAGATCCATGGAAATGAGTGAATAAAAGAAAGCTCTTGAGGTTTTCTGTGTTTACCTAGTCCTGTACAGATTTATACTCATCTGCTTTGACTGTTTGCCTTCAATAGAAATAACTGAAGTAGAAGAACTCTGAACAACGGAATTCTTGTAACAGTGTTCAACTGCATGTATTTGCCTTATCATGGTATGTTCGAGCTTGTATCTTTGCTTCTAGGAATTCTGACTTGTGTCCAAAGATCTTGTCCAAGAAACTGAGAGAGATCTGCACCAATCCAGCTATGAGAGCCATGCAAGATGTAGCTGGCCTGCTGGCCTGTGTGTGCAGAAAGAGGTGAGGTGGTGTTCTCAAGTAACTCTTAAGAGCTTTCTCTCTCTGAATCGTCACAAGGAAGTCGAAAATTTCTGCATTGTCTGTTCCATATGAAGGACAGCCCAGTATGTTTCCTAGCCTAGTGCCCAGCTAGTCCGTAAGTGTCAACTCATTCATGGAAAGTCCTTGCATGTACTTAATAAGGAGAAATAAAGGTGACCTGTCTTCTCCATAGCAAAAAAATGGTTTACTCGCTTTAGGAGATGTGAGTAATAAATGAGCCGTCCAAGATGTGTTAGTAGAATAATTGTCTGAAAAGGGAGTGTTTGATACTGGCAGTACGAGGCAAGGCTGGACTGTACATAGCTGTGGTGCTAAGCTGTGTCTTTGAGTAGATACCCAGGATTTTGGGGAAGGCTTTCTAGCACCTTGAAGAGGTGGTGCCTGTTTTTCAGCATTTCCAGCTCTTCAGTTCCAAGAAGCCCCCACACAGATAAAGGGACTTCAGCAACATTTTTCCTTAACTACCTCACTACATTTCAAGATCTTAGGTAGCTACATGTTGTTGACATTTTAATGGCTTTTGGAGGGGTGTGTTCTCCGAAGGGTATGAGCTGAAAGAGCTTGCTGAGGACAGCAGTCGTGAGCCAGAGAAAAGGACTTTCTCTTTAGTCTTTAGAAAGGACAAAAATCTGGTGTCATACAGCTTTGGTTTGGAAAGACCTAGCGATACTTTCTTCTCTCTGGGAAGACTAAGCTGGGGAGACTTGCTTGTAGACTGAAGCTCTAAATCTTACATTGTGAAGTGACTGCACACAGAATTTGTACCCTGAATGGGTAGATTTGTTTCACATTTGTTTCAGGTATCACCGGGATTCAAAGACTGTCCTGGGACAAAGTAAGAGGCATTTCAAGGATGACACCATAGCAGCAAAAGAGGCAGCCAGCAATTCAATACTCACTATTACTCCAATATCCCTTCCTGGGAGCAGGATCTGGGTGATCCCAAAGAAATCTGCATGCCTATTTCTTAATTTCCTAGCTGGGGTAGATCAGGAGGCAGCACTGAGTTCCTCACCTCTGTGGTCCTTCCTGAAAGCGTTGCCCAGCCCCATCGCAAACATATCATGAATCATTCATCTTTAATAGATTATGCAAATTGAGAACATGAGATCAATGAAGATCAATACCTGCAACCATTTAATTGCCAGCAAAAACATTTTAAGAATGAGCATTATCTGAAGTCCTTTCTTGGGTAATGGCACCATTAATCCCAACATTGGATCCTGGCCTAAGTGTAGACGAAAAATTCTCTGCCCGTCTTCCCCTGATGCCTTTCAGGGTGTTGAGGGGCTTTTTCTTCCCCTTTTCATTTCCAGTTTCTGAGTTTCTCCATCATTACCACCAGTGAACAGCTCCCAGTGCTAATAGTTCTGCTTTTGTTACTCTGCACTGACTGAGATGTTGCATACAGATTGAGATGTTAGTGCTAAGTTGCCACCTGGGAATGTCAAGCTGGGTCTGAAATGAACTTTTCTCACTCTTGGATCCAGATGGATCAGATGGGGATGTCCTCAAGCTGAGCTGGGAGTGTGGCAGGGAACACAGTAGGGGTGGCACGGGGGGTGGGGGGTACACGAAGAAAATTTTTTGCTTTGGCCTATAGTCTCTTCTGTGAGACCAAATCTGTCTCCTTCTGTGCCCTTGTGAGAGTCATGTCCAAGGCCTGTGCAGTGTCCCAGCCTTCAGGAAGCCTGCTCTCACACTAACAGGCTGGAATGCATGATCTTCACTTAGGCAGAAGGACTAAAAAGAATTGTTTTCATGGCCCCTTTGAATCTTAAATTCTGATTGTAGACACGTCACCTTTACATTCAGCTGTGGAGATTTGCCTTGCTCTCCTACTGGCTTTGCCCCCCAAAGACAAGAAGATATTTCCTGTAAGAGACGTGGATCTGCTAAACAGCAGATGAACGCCAGCTGAGTTTTGCAAATACAAAGAAAGGTAGAACACTTTTGCCACAGCTAAGCCATTTTTTTCTGGTTGGCTAAGAAACTGCATGGCTACAAGGATTCTGAATCAAGCCTGATAGCTGTAAAAGCCATGAAAAAGGTCTGGGGATGTCATGCTTTCTAGACACTTCCTGAATAATGTAGTTCATCTCCCATGTTGTCCATGAGATTTTGCAGACCTCACACTGGATATCCTCTGTGTTTGAGTTAACTGTTACTAATCCTGCCTGGTCCCAAAGTTCTTGGTAGCCAAAAGTTGCATGCAACAATATGCCCTTGCTCAGTGTTTGCTGAACAAGCAATGACCACCTGCCTCAGACATGAGCTGCTTTGACATCGGGGGCTATTAGCTGGGGCTTCTGCAAGAAAAAAATTGAGATACAAACTCCAGTGCTCTTGATTCTCTGCCATCGGAGGACAACTTTTTGATCAAGGGACAACAAGCTTCTTCCCTTGCTAACAGGACTTACATCTCTTTGTCATGAGTTGTTTCTCAACCTCTGCCATGAGGTTTCTAGAGGGGCTACAAAAGTTGTAGAGAAAGGGGGATATACCAAACAGGGGCAAGTCACTTGAGCCTTGCAGCCACTTTAGCTACCCCGGAGGAGATGTGCAAGTATATGGTAGCTGTGTGAGCAGCCACCAATGGAAACTAAAGCCTAGAGAAGAAGGGCTTGGCACCAGAATACTTCCTTACGGCTCTAGACACACACAGGATAGGCAGTCTAACACCGGTATCAGGACAGCGTGGGAGTGACCCGTGGCCCCAGGCCAAGCTGTGCCACTCAGGTTGTGCATGTGCCACCAGCAAAAAGGAAGTTTCAGTGAAGCATCTGCTACAGAGATTGCCTCCTATTTCTCTGCATCCAGATTTGTCTGCTGCCATGCTTGCTCACAGTTTCTACTCTCCCAAACACACCTGAGTTTAATGTGCCCACATATGAGGAAAAGCTGTGAACAAATTTTTTTGCCAGCTTTCATTAGAGACTCATGGGCTTAAGGAGGAGGGAATTTAGCAGTCACAGGTTAGCAGATCTCAGTATTTAATTTGCAAATGCCTCTTCCAAATGCCAGGGCTGAATAAAACTTAAACTGTTATTTCTCCAAAAGAAAACCAAGTGGAGATCATGGGTAAGCCATGACCCTGTTGTTCTCAGAAACAAAGGAAAAAATCACAGTGCATATTTGGACATATTTGTCCTCCACCAACATCCAACCATAAACCCCATCTGGGAACACAAGTTTGCAATTCACGTCTGGGTTTGCCTGTCTTTGAGTCACACCTGGACACATCTAAGTGTACCCAAAACTGCCAACACTCTGAATTTCAAACTTCTTTTGAGCTCTTATGTTCTCCACAGTCTTTCTGTCTCTTTCCTTGTTTGCCACAGAGGGGTATCTTGCATTAGCAGAAAAAGCAGAAGCTAATGGTGATGAGGGAAATAAATAAAAAGCTTGGTTCTGCTGTTTGGTCAGGCAGCTTACCGGTCACCACAGGGTACGTCTGGGGTCCTGACACATTTGTCCCCAGGTCTGGGTTAGCAGAGGTGGATAGACTTGATTTGACTTCATCGAGACCAGGGGTCAGAGCTGGGAGGGAGTACTCATTACCCTGGGGAAGAGAGGAGAAAGACAGCTCACTATTGATGCGATGGGAAAAAGGGAAGGGTGTACAGATGGGGGGGAGGAAGAGGAGAGATGCAAACCCCTGCACAGATGGAAGAGGAGGAGGAGGAGGAAATGGAGAAGATGAAGTGACAAGAGGGTTGAGGGGGACGAGGGGGGGCGTCCTAGCATGAACTATCCCACCCACCTGCTTGATGCTGTGAAGGGGAAGAGGGGTGAGGGATGTGGCCTGTTATCTGTGGTATGGCTGAGCCTTCGTTCAGTGCTGTGGGGATGGGGATGGCTGGCTGTGCCAGCCCAGGGGAAAAGAAAGGGGAAATCCACATCCCCTCCTCTTGGCTGAGTGGAGGTGGGAGGTGTTTGCCCTGGTGACAAGCACAGCTGGGGCATATGACTACAATGACATGACTAGGACAGGCGGGCTGTAGGAAGCAGCCAGTGTTGGCCCACTGTCGCCAGGGTCTCTGCCTGGGTCGCCTGCCTCCCCTTCACCGTTACCTCTGTCCTAGCTTTTTAAAAACAAAGCCTCATCCCCTGCCTCTGTCACTCTGTGCATTGGGGTATGAAATTGGGGAGGGGGGAGCCACATGGCTAACAGAAGGGTGGGAGGGGGAGAGCCATTGAATCTGAAAGGGTGTCCTGTCCGAAAGGCTCTGGTAATTGCCTTTTTATTGTGGCAGCCTCCAGACCAGATGCGGGAGCTGGAGAAACCCGGAAGGCTACAAAACAGCAGGAAAAGTTGCTCTGATTAATATTACGTTAAATTAAAACTGATTTTCTGCTCTTTCTCCTCCGGTTTTTTCCATGCACTTCCCCAACCCCCTCCCCACATCCTCCCCTCCTCCAGCAGGCTCCACGCATGCTGCCCCCTCCCCGCCCCTGTCCCTGCTTGGCTAGGACTGCCTAGTCATTTCCAATTCCTTCTTGTATTGATCTTCCTGTAGAAATCAGTTTTGTAATTAGCTGCAAATTAGGCCTTCTACTGGGGGTGAGCCTGCCCCCTGATTTATCACCAGAGTAATTCGCTGTGATCGGAGAGAAATTAAAATGAACTCAATTAGGCTTTGGATTTGCTTTATGGGCCCTGCTCAGAGTTTCAGGGGGAAAAATGACTGTGCTGGTGCTTAATAGTCTAATGAAAGTAAATAAAGGTTATTCATTGTAATAAACCCAGGGACTCTGGGATGAAGGGAGTCCACAGCCAGCCTCTCCTTCTCTTCCTTTGTTGGTTTATGGCTTGGGGCGGTTTAAAAAGACTTTTGATTTTCATTTTATTAAGACAAACAGCTTTTGGGATAAAAGGCCAGGAGAGCGGGGGAGTAAAGAAAAGGTGGGAAGAGCTGCAGAAGTGTGGAAAACTATGTTGGAGATGGGAGTCAAGTCTCAGCTTTGGGCCATGAAGGAAAATGATCCATTAAAAGCCAAGCCTGTGGCTCGCTGGTCACCAGTGTGGTCTCAATGTGCAGGAGTTTCTGCGCAGTGCTGCATGCCAGTGAACATGCCTGGGGGTGTAGGCATGTTCATGGCAAGAACAGGCTTGCATACAGACAGGTGTGTGTGCAGAGGGAAAAGCGGTCATGGGGACATAGGGGAGCACAGTGGGCATGTCTACGGCCAGTTCATGAGAGGAGGTAAAGCTTGTGTATACACAAGCATCAGCACAGTGATATAGTTACAACTAGACAGGGCTGTAAAAGGTACATACAATAACAGGTCAGTGTCAGAACAAGGGGTGGAGATGGGGAGAGGGATTTGGGTGAGGGAATCTCCCTGCCATCATCCTCTCAGTGCCTGTGGGTTACCATTACCAGGCCAGGCCCTCACCTGCTCAGATTTGATGTGCTCTGATGTTTGAAAGACGTCAGGGTAAGAAGGACGCTCAAAAACTCGATCTAAAGCTTCCAGCTGCTGCTGGGTGAAAGTGTCGCCACGAAGGTGCTTCCGCAAACTGTCCACGCTGCTCTGGGAATCTCCATTGGGAACTGAGCCCTCGGATACATCTGCAGGGCACAGACAGAGAAAATGGAGTTAGCACCACCCTGGTAATGGATGCAGGACAAGGACAGAGTGGGAAAGAGTGAGGCTCTCTGCCTCCACCCAGGTAGCTGTGCCACTCCTGAGGGAAGACGAGGCTGCAGGAATCCAAGAGGAGCCCCCTCCTCTCTGATGGAGTGGCCAGGCTGCTCCAGTGGGTTCTGTGGGACTCTCCTGCCCAGGATGAGTGAGGCTGTGGAGAATGGTGCTTAGCTCAGAGATGAGTTTTCGGTTCCGCTGATTTTCAGTGTTAAAAATTGCCACATCTCCACTGCTGAGCATAAAATGGGAGCAAAGCACAGCGATTAGCATCGCTAGAAGACCACTGGAGAGGCAGTTCACAGAGAAACAAGAGTGCTGAGGATGGGCTGTACTGGAGACGACTGAGGAAGCCTGCAATGGGAAAAAGGCTCTCTTACAGCTTGGAGAGGAGCCAGTCTCTGTTGTAGCTCCCCAGTCCCATGAGCAGCTATCACTCTTATAATTTCCTTCTCATCTGATCATATCCTAGATGAGTCTTTCATCCCCCTTAGATAACAGGAAAATCTGGTTTCTGACTCCATGTTTCAGCACAGACAAATCTCTCCCATGTGCAAATGTGGGGCAACTGTCCCATCCAACATACATTGGTTTCTGTCCCATTTGCCTATGTGTAGCTTGTGATTTATCATGACCCATATCTCTGTTATAAAACTCCCTCCAAAATGAGATGAATCTTTGCCAGTCTCCCTTCTTATCCAAAATGAATTATTCTGTTATAAAACCTAGTCCTGCTCAGTGGGAATCAGCCTTCCTGGTATTCCTTTGTTCTTACTAGGAATATAGCTGCCTTCTGGTAGACGCTTCCCTAGAAGTGCATCTCTGTCCCTACAACAGCCCTCTGACACACTCCAATCTCCCAGCAGTGTCTCCTGCCATGTTCCAGGGTGTCTCTGTTTCTGTTGTGCCATCCCACATCTCTTACAGCCCGCTTATCCCCTCTGCTGTGAGTCCGTTATAAATGCCCTGCCCCATCCAAAGTGAATTTTTTCTTGTGATAAACTATCTGATCACCTGTATGGGTTTGGGTTTGGTTTGGGTTTTTTTCCCTGTTATCCCCCAGCTCAAATGAGGTGCATTTGTCTCTCTTATAACCCCTATTTATCTCGAGTGAGTCTCCTGCTATTAGCATCTGTCACATCCAAGGTGAGTCTTTCTGTTATAACCTCCTGTCCCAGCTGAAGTGAATCTTCCTCTGTCATAATCCCTCATCTTATCTGAGGCAAGTCTGCTCATTATAATCTCCTCCAACTGTGCTGAGTATATTTCTGCTGTCACATCTCAGCCTAACTTTGGTGTGCCTGGTTATAATCCCCTGCTTCATCCATGCTGATAGACCTCCATACTCTCCATCCCTACCTGAATCCCTACTTACTGTGCTTCATCAGACACAAGTCTGACTGCCTTATCACCCTGACTAACCTAAGATCAGGTTCTCCCTCTTGTGCTGCAATTATCTTCCTGGTTTTTCACTAATATGCCTCATATTTAAGCCTTCCTCGGTGGCCTCCAGTCTGTGAATCTCAGAAACCTGCTGTCTGTCAAGAAATTGGCTGAGGGTTCTGTATAGACCTTTTCCTTCCTCCATGCAATCGTGAGGTGCTCATGGACACACGATGCTCCCAGGAGCCTGGAGTGAGATTCACTGTGCAGCATCCAGAGCAATGCCACTCTGCTGCTTCCTCTGTTAGCTCATGGATGGTGTCAAGATGGTATTTCCTGGCACAGTTAATGCCCAACTGGTGGCCCAGAGTTATGACTGAGCCTGCTGCCTTCTGGCTATGAGATATATCCGTTTATAGGTGATTATACGATATGATATAATCAATAGTACATTATATACAGTAGCGTAGTACAGTACCACTCACAAGACCATAGAAAATATTACATATTGATTTGTCCCTGCCAGCAGCCTTCCCTCGAGCAGCCTCTTCTCTCTTTCTTTTCCACCCCAAGTCAGAGTAAGGCTGTTTACTGGCACTGATCCCTGGAGTTTTCTCCTCTCCCCAGGCTTATTTGCACAAGAGAAAGTTATCAATTTCCTGAAATTTGGAGTTCATGACAGATTTGAGTAAGAAAACAAAGCAAAGATCAGGCTTGATGGACTGCACACTGTGTGGGTCAGTATAGTTTTCATGTTTTAGATGGACTGGGCTGTTTCTTCAAGGGGTGGCTTTCAGGAGGACTAGGAGGACTCTGGTCTTCCCTGCAGAAAGCTGGCACAGAACTCCTGGGTCCAGACTCAGGAAAAAAAATGTTTCTGTATCAGCCTCAACCTGTCTGCAGCCTGTGAAGCTGTTTGTCTTTGAGGATTTTTCCACATGTGTCAGTCAGTGTGCACGACTGTACACACCATGATGCTAATACACATGGGTATTTTTGCAGTAGATAATTATTCTGGTATTCTTTAGATTCTGCATCACAGTACATGCCTGACCAGGCATTCGTCTGTGGCTGCTGGTTTTGACTAGATCTGATTTTCAAGGATGGCAGCCCTATACTCTGCATGGTGTTTGGTGTGAGTGGATGGGTGTACAGTAAAACTTCCACTGATTGTCATTAAACCAGATTTTACCCTTAGTGAGTTGCCCTGGGTGGTTACACAGATTTGTGCACACATGCACATGTATTTGCAATTCTGTCTGTCTTCAGAGCCCTGAGCACATGTGTCTTCCGCGTGTGCACAGGCCATGCCTTTGTGTGAAGAAGCTGAAATCACAGCTTTCCCGAGTTGCTGTAAGAGTCTCTTTTCCTTCATTTATTCAGGGGCCCTTCAGATCTTGACAAATCTGTCACTCTAAATTTGCGAGAGATTATGGTGCTCTCTGCCTAGCACGGAGAGAGGTGATATATGATATCTGCTGCCCCTATTGATTGCCTGATCTGGTGGCAGAGGGCTGGCGAAATGAACTTGAAATGAACATCATGCCTCAACTCATTGTGCGTATAATACACTACTTAATCCCACATTTTTGAGCCGCTATGGAATTCAATTGATCAATCATGTCCCTCTGATAGTACTGTTTTAGGGGTTATTGCTGCTCTGCTCACTGACCTTTGTATTTATTTATTTATTTGTGTCAGTGTATGTGTATGTGCATGTGCACTTAGAAGCGTGTATGTGTATTTGGGAAACTCAGGACCAGCTGATGAGTGAGGATCTGTATAGTCTATGGGAAATGAAAGATAAGGATGAAGGAAAGAAAAGGGTAAAGAATGGGGTTAAAGGAGAAATAAGAATGATCAAAGCGAGCAAATGGATTGAGAGGGGTGGAAAAGTTGTAAGGAGAAAGACAGTGCTTTAGTTTAGGTGGAAATTCCTGGGGGGGAGAGGGAGGAAGGAGGGGGATGGGCCACTCTGCCCTGGCCTAGGCTTTAATATCTGCAAAAGCAAAGAAACTTTTGACAGAGGCCTGTAGGGTACCTCGAGGTGGATCTTGTCTAAAGAGCTTGCAGTAGTATTGGGCTTAATAATGGTGGGGTGCATGAGTCCCAAACTTCACAGAGCAATTATATTAATTGTGCATATATATTTTACTTATGAAGCAGAGAAGGTTTCACGGAGGTGATCCTGAAAGACAGATTTGTATGTCTTGTGTTGCTAACATTGAGACATTCACAGTCACAGATCATTTTCTTTTCTTCAAAACCAAATGATTGTATATCCCCTGTGTTTGTTTTCTGGTGTCAAAACCTCTAGAGGATGTGTTTTCATTTTTTCCCTGAAACTGCAAGGGCCAGACACTTATATCTGGTTTTAGATCAAAGCTGCAATTCTCATCTAAGCGTATGACTCTGTGAGCTGGACTATGAGGAGAAGCTTCAAATAGTGTAATACACAAAGTATGAGAGCTGACAGCCATGTGGATATGAGCAAAGGTGGCAGAAAAGACCAGAGAGGACTTTGGGGAAGAGACGGGGTCTATCAAAGGGCTAGTGGGTGGGTGCTAGTGAGGAAAGGGCTTATGGGCAAAATTTGAATTGGGAAAGACTAGCAGATCCCATGAGGAATGGCACTGTGGTGGGCAACAGCTACTTCAATTGATGAAGAACAGTCCTAGGAGTAAAAGCTTAAGGGACAGGGATTTACCAAGAAAGCAGGTATTGGAAGGGGTGCTGTTCAAAGGGGTAAAGCAAAGCTTCAGCTGCAGGATGAGTCTGGGGATGCCACCCAGGTAACTATGGTAACTGTACCAATAGGAAGTGCCATCACCTTTCCCAGTTCCCTTTTAGTGGCAAGGGAAACCTCTCTTTTAAATCATGAGAATCTTAACAAGCAGCTTGAGAGGCGAACCATGGCTTCAGTCACTGTGTCCCTCACAAAAGAGCACAATTGCTGTGGGTGTGATCAGGCCTTGCACATGTGACAGGAAATATCTCTTCTCCTGAGGGGCAGCTGAGGGAGTACACACAGTGAATGTTCAGTGTAAACCCTCAGCACGAGACACAGAAATGCTCCACGGGTGTCACAGAAGTATCCTGACAGATAACAAGGAAATGCTGTGCCAAAGAACACCAGAACAACCTTAACTACATTTGACACAGGGAATGCGCCCATTAAATAATTCCAAAACAAAGAGACATTCCCAGGTCTGGAAGCCACAAAGACACCATAATGGACAAGTAGCACAAAGCAGCATAATACAGTTACTTCCCTGGCTACAAGTGACAGACAGAACTCTTGCTCAGGGTAGGACAAGACCATCTCAACAAATAACTCAGAAGTATTGCTGACATAGGAAGACCTTTGTGGCACAGAAACATGTAGGAAGGTCATGAGAAGCTGTGCAGCTGCCACACAAACATGGAGATACTGCTCTCTTTTGGGGAAGGAGCTGTTACCATCCCCATGACATGTCTGCCTGCAGCATTGTGGGGCCCTGATCTCAGCTGGGGCCTCACGGCTCTACCAATAAAAATCACAGTCATAATAAAAGCAAATGTGACTGGCATGAGAACTGCCAGCCAGGTGACACAGCAGAACCCATCTAATTGTCAAAGGCTCCGAGGGAAGCACAACTCTCTGATGCAGCGGTGCTGAGCCAGCACTGCAACGCTGTCCCTCTGCACCAGCAAGGCTACGCAGTCCTCTCCTGCAGCCTGCCTGCACCATCCCTGCTGGGGTGCTTAACTCAGAGCAGCCCTCTCCCACTCTCTGAGCATTTGTGGCTACGTATGCTGCCCCTTCCCAAGTCACGCTTTTGTGTTAAGACTGCTCGTTCCCTTTTTCCGATTTCCCTTCTCTTTTTTCCCCCTCTGATGTGTTCCTGTGTCCCCGTGCAGCCCGGGCCTGTCAGACAGCTTTCCTGGCGGTCCCGGGGGGCCTTTCCCCACACTGCCAGTTGTTGCAGTTTCAAACTCAATTGTTCTCCTCGGTACTGAGGCAAATGGAGTCATTAATTACCTTCTATCGGCTGGGCCGGGTTCAGAACGCGATCGATAGCCAGTGCTTGTCATTCACGGCAGCCAGCCCTGCGCAGACCCTCGTGTTGCATTCCGTGCGGGTCCGCAAAGGACCCCAGCACTATCAGACCCATGCTTCAAACCCTGGTCTCAAGCTCCCGCTGGGAATAGCAGACCTCCCACATCTGTGTCTGAACTGACCCCCGACCAAGAGAGAGATCAAGGACAAAGACCTGGTCCTGAGGTAGTGGATCACATATTTTCAGATGGCCAAGAGTGTCTGGTACTCGTGTCCTGGTCTACACAAGCTGCTCCAGCCTAGCTGTCACAATGTTTCTAGAGACAGTATTTGTATCCTCAATAATTATTAAACTAATACTGTACTTCCCCCAGTAAGGATAAGTGCAAGGACTGGCAGCCCTAATCCGGTGATCTTTTCACCTGTGTAACTTTCTTGCCCTACTCAGTGGGATTTGGGAAATGAAGGCTGTAAATTTTGGGTTACATTTCCTTCCAGGAGAATTTTTGCGGTCTTTTAGACAGTGTGAAAGAAGACATCATCTCTAGATAGGTCAGTTCTGAGTTTCAGCATGTAGCAGCATGTAGTAATGTTGCAAGAATTTTGAGTGCTTTGATTGTGATAACTGAACTGGTGGGGAGAATGATGAGCCTCAAATTCAGGTAGGAAGGATCCTGAGTGCAGACTAGAGACGATGGAACATGGAAGGGGCTGGCAAGGTTCAGGAATGCAAAGAGAAGGAATGTTATCAGGGATCTACACTGTGATAGTGAAAGAAGATACAGCATTAAGTTCAGGTTATGTACAGTATCCTGCAGAAATAGGGGTAGTAGGAGATAAATACTGGAGGATTATCACCTCAAGGAAGTGCATCAGCCTTCTTGAACTCCACAGTTGTTCAGATTCCTGTGTCCATTTGCCTCAAGGGAATCCACGAGCCTGAATTTCAGTATGCTAATTGATAGTACTGCGCTGGTCCACATGTCTCTGTAATTTAAGTGTGTCAGCAATGCATAGACTGTGTGTATTGCTTACTTACATGCTCAGGCTTAGAGCAGAAAGGCTCAGAAACAAAGGGATTTTACATTTTGAAATGAGGGTATAGCTCACATGAGGAATTGGTGAGTAAGGAAGGCTGCTCATGCAGGGAAGTGAGTGTGCCTGACTGAGAAAGAGTGAGATGTGTGCTGGTGCCTGCCAGCAGTGCTTTTAAGACAGGGGTTGTGTATGACTGAGTACCCTAGATGGAGCAGGGATGGGCAGTGCAGCTTTAATACAGGGCTTACATGAGCAAAAATGGCAGTGCTCAACGAGAATGTAAATGTAATGAATTGTGTGTGCAAATGTGTAATGAAGTGTGTGCTCAGATCTGTCTTGGATTACCATGGGAGCATGCAGAATGCATTTAAGGAAGTGAGTGTGTATATGCATATGAAAATCATATGTATTTACTACTGTATCTAAGTGTATGATTGCAAATTTGGACAAGAGCGTCTGGGAAACTAAGTCTGTGTTGGACAGTAATAATAAGCACATCCAGCCTTACTGAAAATGCCTACAAAAGTCCTTCCAGGTGTTAGGATGCAAGCAGCTGTCTCAGATGTGTATACAACACGTACTACAGCATGTGTGGGTATGCAGGTGAGGGGTGTTAGCCTAGGTAGTAGTTTCCTGGGTCCAGTATCTCTTACTAGTGCTATTAGGCTTGACTGTTAGACAAATAGAAATACAGCTGCCTACAGGATGCAGTACACTGGCTTTGTCTATGTTGACAGAGTAGCAATCAGCACTCTCACACAGTGAGCCAGATCCTCTGGTCAGTGTAAATCTGTAAGTCTCTTGCATTCAGTGGTTATACTGATTTACACATCCTAAAAGTAATCAGAAGGGTTATCCTGATTTATGCTGTTGTGGTGTCCACAACATTTCCTTTATGCTGCAGGGAAGCATAGCTCCAGAAGCTGTACTTTCCCTCTGCCAGAGAAGATGATGTTCTTAGCATCATTGGCATGACTTAGCTCTCTTCTCTCATCTTCCTAAGCATGTTTCTTGGGGAGCTACTTCTTGGCAGGATCCCCCTTGGTAAGCATATAAAAAAGGGTGGCTTTTGTTAGCTCCAAAAGACAGAAGCAACACAAAAAATTACATCGCATGCAGCCCTAACTATGCTTGTTTAGAGAAACTGCTTGCATTTATGAAGTCTTTGGTGCGGAAAGCAGGGTTGCAAATGACTGCATCAGAGCGACAGTAAAGGCCATTAATTTCCTGTTATGTTTTCCTGTGTTGGGGGCTTTATTAATTTAATTTTACACTGTCGAACAACAGCGAGCGCTGACACTGCCACACTTGGAGGGTTTTTTTTTTTTCTCAAGCAGTGCTTTGCCTGACATGCAAATCAACACAGCTATCAGGACCGCTAGAGACAAGGCAGGGAGCACAAAGCTGGACTGTCACCATCCAGTTCCATCTCCCAGTTTCTGGGAATCCCTGAGATTCCAGTGGAGAGCACTGAGAGGATACCAGCATAAAGACTCAGCAGATCTGGGTCAGACCATGGACACCTCTAATGCACAGTCTAGAAAATATGAATTCCTCTTTAGCCTGCTGGGTTCCACTGGCTTGGGCCCCCACTCATATACCTCTTAATACCTCCTTTCCTTCTATTTCTCTTGCTCTAGACTTTCCCTTCCTTTCATTCCACCTGTTTTCCCCTCATACACACTTTTACCTTAACCTCACCAGTCAAAGGAGTCTGTACCTGCCCCTGAGCCAGATACTCGTGAATCATGTTATTGGAAGCTCTTCTGAGTCAGCACTAAACCAGTCTTCAAGCAGAGTGTTTTTAGAGCTGCCATTTTTGACGTGCCATAAAACAAAGGCTCCAGTCACTCAGAGTCATTAAAATTCCCATGGCATTTTTTGCAAGAGTGCAGACATTAACCTGGCTGTCCTGAACAAAACCCAGCCTGAGTGATTACCCACAGCATATCTTAATTCTCCTGTGGTTTCATTTGGACATGGCACAGCAAAATTTCACAGTTGATGCTCTGTATTGTTCAGCATCTGCCATGGTCCACCTGAGAGTCAGCCACATTTCAGTAGAAAATGAGATCTTAAGAATGGGAAGGTTAATAAACAACATATGATACAGGATGGATAATTGTGAAATGCCATGCAATAAAAGAGCTGCAGACTTGCAATAGGCAGCAATCTGCTTGAAATGTCACCATGTAAACTCCTTTTTTTTTTTGAATGCTCATTCCTATAATAACTGTAAATCATTAGTAGAATAATTTGTCATCTTTCTGCATGAGGTCATGTAAAGGCCATCATTGGTATATGAAGGAACCTATACTGATGTGACCTCTATAAAATGTATACTGGAGTTATGCTCCAAATTGTAAGAGGTAGTCTCCAAACAAGAGAGGACCCAGTCATGGGCAGCAATCAGTTTCACAAACAGGTGAGGCCTGTGCAGAGAAGAGCCATAAGTATCCTTGAGGATTAGCTAGTGGAATATTGTTTTTCATTTGCTGGGATTTAGTAAAGTTGTCCCAAACTCTAGAACAGTTCTGATCTTCTTGGAAAGTCAACCCTTCTATTCAAGGCCTACCTCTTCTCAGACTAGATCCCAAAAGCCAAAGCAAAAGAACAACAGGTCCTTTGGGAAACCAGGCATGGAAGTATACCTGTCCTTTATAATAGCCTTTTCTAGAGCATTTAAGAGAGCAGTAGAAGGCACTCAAGATTTGATGGACGTTTCATACACACAATAACCACCTCATTAAGGTTTAATCAGATGTCTACAAATCTGTTCCAATGCAGATCACCTAGCTTAAAAACAGAAGAGCTCTTCTGAGCTCCCAAAAAAAAGGCAGGGCCAATGAGAGAAAGAAATCCTGACCTGATGCACATCCAA
Organism: Gymnorhina tibicen; assembly: GCA_013399875.1. Taxonomy (NCBI): domain Eukaryota; kingdom Metazoa; phylum Chordata; class Aves; order Passeriformes; family Artamidae; genus Gymnorhina; species Gymnorhina tibicen. The sequence goes on along the minus strand of VXAZ01004120.1, from coordinate 51,383 downwards.
ATGGAAACTATGATACCCATGACTTAGCTCCTGTTCTGGCACTGTACTCCTGTGTGTTTTCCTGTAGCTGTTGACCTCTGTGGGAAGAGGACTTTGTACCTTGAACCTGTTGGGAAGTAAGCTGTAGGATGCTTGGATGAATGAACGAAAAGTGAAAGGAAAATGTGGATCTAGGTATTGTTTTTAGGCCCCTTAACAAAACTCTGACATTTTAAAGGGCCTTAATATGGGCATGAATTGCATTTGACACCTATTTAAAGCATCCTTTATTTTATCTGATTGACGCTTGGAAAAATCACCTTCAAAGAGTTATGGATGGAGACAGACAGAAGACAGACATGCCTGGTGTGTGTAAATAGATACATACAAATATGTATCTGTAACTGCTTCTTTCCGGCCATCTACCAGAGTTGTCCTCCATATGCAATATCCCAGAGCTTAGCTTAGCCTCTGCAGGCCGACACAAAATGCTGGTTTATTCAGGTCTTGCTTGGCAGCTACAGAGATAGCTGGAGTAAATCCAGTGTCTCCTGAAAGCATCTTAAAGTGTTCACAAACTGCTTTTTTTTTTTTTAATGCAAGGTCTGGTGACAAAATTAAACACACTGGTTTTTCTTTCTTTCTCCCCTCCAATCAAATTGGCTCCTTGCCACTCATCTATCCAGCCAACATTCTCATGGGCTAATCACTTGGTGAGATCTTGTTGTTCCACCTGGGATCCAGTGAAACAAGGCTAGAGGATCTGATACTATGACTTAGGGGAGTAAAGAGCTTCTGCTTTCCTTCCAAACAGCAGCAGCAGCTTCCATTTTGGGAGGAGGGGTTTCTCCGGCCCTGACTTAGGAAAACACTACCAAGTGTTTTTAAAACAAGGTGCTTAGTGTTTTCCTTTAGCACAAGAAGACACTCCTCTATAGGAATGATTTACATCTATGAACAGCAAGCGATGCTTAACATTACATTGATGTAGACTTAGGAGTACAGAGATAGCCAAATTAGGAGCTAATTGGTGCACTGGGGATTGACTTTTGGGCCCCCTTGGCTGCTGGATGTGATCACGAAGAGAAAGAGAGAAAGAAAGGGGAGAGCAGGAGCCATCCTCCAGCCAACGACTCTCTAAAGGTTGGGATTCCTGAGGCCGCTGCTGTCTAGTGCTGTCAAGGTCAGCAGGTTCAGGTTCACTGAACGGTCAGGATGGTTTGAATTACTGGCACTGCCTGCCGATTCCTCCGCTGATCGTGATCCGTCTTCCAGCACCAGCTGCGGGATGATGCTCCCCAGCCATGTGCTATGCACGGTGTGGGGCACAGGGAATGTCAGAGAGGCAGATGCTCTTGTTAAAAGGGTAAGTTTTTAGGAAGATTTAAGGAGCTAAGGCAATGCTGAAGAAAGGCACGTACTCCAACCACTGAGCATGTGGAGACCAGGTTTCTAGAAACACACGTTCTGATCCACTTTTCGTTTACCTGGATAACTGTCCCCTACAAGCTTATTCCTTTCACGAAAATTAGGAGAATGGATTGAACATGGCATATCAAACCCTTCTGGGGTGAAAAATCTGTTAGTGAAGACTTCTGTCCAGTTCTATATTGGTAGAATGCTCAGTGAGCAAAGACTTGCACATTAGTATGTGCAAGTCTTTATGGAAACAACACTGCTTGGACATTTTCTCCCCAAACACACGTAGCTCTGTGAGCAGGCCAAAAGGCAGGGGTAGCCAGTGCGTTCCTACAAGGCTGTCTGCAGAGAGCACCAGAAGGTGCTCAGAAAGCTGACTGCCAGTGTGCCCTGCAGCAGGTGGGCTTGGAGTCACTGAACGGACCTCACCAGAGCAGGTGGGGAGAAGCCATGTCTGCAGGGATGTGAGTCTGCATAGTCAGGCTGCTAGTGTCACAGATGTGTACCTGGGGTGGCACCAGCATGTGGCTGAGTGCCTATGTGTGTGTGTGTCTATACTGTACATGTTCTGTCCAAGCAGCCACAGCAGCAGTGATAGCAGAAGTAAGCATGTGAGAAAGACTGTGGCAGGAAAGAGCAACAAGAGGGAATCAGAAGACAATAGGGCTGTCTGGAAGTAGTGTCCAGTGTTTGTCTTAGACAAAAACATCTCCACAGGCATCCTTTACTTGCTTTCAATGAAGTTCCACTACAGAGAGATCTGGCCCTCTCAGCCTGTAAGCTGAAGCGCTTACTCTTGCTTCTTATTCTGAGCTCTGTTGCGTACCTCTGTGAGTCAGTCAGCTCCTGGCGCAGTCAGCTACATGTGCTATAGCTATGGATACATAGCTTTTGTACTCACACCTCTGTGTCTGCTTGCCATGCACATTTCTACACCTGTTGAAAACTCTGTGTAGGGCTGAGAATGCAAGAGACTGCCCATACCTGGTGCCCACACAAAAGGCCTCTTGCACAGCACCCTCAGTGCTCACCATGACATGGAAGAGAGCAGGGTTAATGTCATGCAATCTCCTCCGTAGAAGGGAAGCCCTCATATCCTCTAAGCTTAGCACAGGTATTCTAACAAGCTGTGTGTGTGGCCTGCACTAGGAAGTACATTGTGCCTACTGTCACCTCTCTTCAACTCCTCTTCCAGTTCCCTCTTTCACTGCAGAGCAAGGGGCTATGGCAAGAAGGGTCAGAAACAGTGCCCAATATCATGCTGGTTTACATTAATGAGATACACACAGTGTAATCCAGCAATGGAATCAGCTCTACAAAAGGAGGTAATAGCAGGCTGCCATGAACAGAGCAGCTCAGGTAATTGGTTTATCTATCTAGAAGCAGTAGTAGCAATCTCTGCACAGACAGAGTAGCAGTAAAGTCTCTTCCTTAAGGCTATTTCCTTTGTCTTTTCAATTGCTTGCACATCCATGTGAGAGAGAGAGAGAGGAAGAGAGAAAGAGCTAGAGAGAGAGAGAGAGGGAGAAATGTTAATTTGTGAATTAATGGCTTTTCTCTGCGGAATTGTAAATTCAAATGTCACCTCACAGGGTGACACTACGCTGGGCTGCTGAGGAAGCAATGATAAGATCCCCCCCATCCCCATGCCGACATATACCCATGCCCCTCCCCTCCCTGAAAGATAGCTACGAAGTGGAACATGCTACTTTTAATTTGCAGTAACACCACAGCAGAGGGATGCAAGAATGACTGCTTTCCAACCCTCCCTTCCACAACAAGCTGGGCCACATCTTTCCCTTTCTACCTCTACCTCCTTCCACCCCCTCTTCAACCCCTCCCATTTTAAACTGTGTCCAAGACAACACATTATCTCAACTCCCCCCACCCTGAACTAATCAAAGGATGAGCTAAGGGAGGGCTCTTTAGAATAGATGCCTCTGCAACCCTCTCCTCTCCTGCAATAATCAGGTGAATTAATGACCCTGAAGTTAAAGTGAGCGCTGATACTCAGGCGTTGTGCAGCGTAGGGGAGAAAGCCTTCATTGTTTTCGAGCAGGAGGCGGGCAGCAGCAAGGGAGATTCATGGATGGAGATTGAATATGCAATTTTCTTTCACCTTGCCAAGAGCTGCCCCTGGGCTGTGCCTGGCCTAAATTTTTTTTCCTCTTGCCATCTCTGCCTTATCCGGCCCTCCCACCTCCCTTCCATTCTTTCCAGAAAATTACCTTCAAAATTGATTTCCACTTTTACAAACAAATATAATGGGAACATGAGGGGGGAAAAAAATCTTGGGCTGTGATGAATTAGGGCTGTCAGGTGCTTCCAAGTCTCCTTTGTTTTTGTTTTACTGCCTGTTAGGTTCTTTGTTTTTCCAGCAACTGGGAATTATGCCCCTGCCTACACAGTCCCTATGGTCCATGGCTACCTTCACAGGATATGGCCACCACCTGATGTCATCACTATGTTATCCCTGCTCTCCATCACTGTGAGCAAATAGCCACTACTAACAGACTGCCCCAGCCCTTCACACCAGAATGCAACTGATCCCATGGAGACACTGCGTGTCCCACACTGCTGGTGACCTGGGTCCCACAACCCAGGTACAGGTCTGTTGATTTGCCTCTGGTCTTCTTCACCCTGCTCCTCCTGTTCTCCCATTGCCTTATCCAGATGATTCAGCTGGTGGGCAGATCCCATCTCTTCCTGTTCTGACAGATCAGCCTGGGTCATTGGCATGTCACCTTGACCCATGTTTTGTCTCAGTGCCATGTCACCTTGATTCCACAGTAGTATGGCCCTTATGTCTCACTGCCATGTCACTTGACCCCAAAACACTGTCATCTCTCACGGTCATGGCATCCTCATCCACTGTTTTACCAACAACCAACAACCCTCTAAAATACCATTTGCCTGCACATTGCCAACTATTTCTGATTCCTTTGGCAGTTGATTCTGTCATCCAGTGCAAATTAACCTGGGATCCTCATGGATTCAGACACTGTGCTCCCTCTGACACCCATACTCTTTACATCCATGAAAAAATGTAACAGCCACCTCCCTGACTGCAGGCAGACCCAGTGCAAAACTCATCTGAAGTGAACAAGAACATCCAGAGAGACAGGCATCTAGCAAAGCTGGGGAGCAGCCTTTGCACAGGTAGACTCATGGAGGAGGCAGAGACACTGGGAGGAGTTGTAGCTACCTGACTCCTGTTGACACATTAGCTGCAACAACCCCTCCCAAGAATGAGTCAAAAAGTGGAAAAAGCTCTAACCACAAACTACATACCCATAATAAACAGTCAGACAAGCACACACTCATGGTACTCACATAAATAAATGTAAAGAAAAGCCCTATGCATAAGTAGCACCCACAAAACCTAGCAAATAATATTAAAGACACAAGAATGCAAACTGGGACACACAGAGGTACAAATGCAGATGCACGTCAATTAAATGTAATTTCTGAATAAATAACTTACAAAAGTATATGTACACTAACTAAATGAGAACCTGTAACTCAAAGTAATTTCCTTAAATTAACATGTACAGAATCGAATTATGTAAACAAATACAAACTATTTACATAAATAAACAGCCTTTATACAGGCAAGAACAACCTATATATATATATAACATACACACAAATATATAACCTCAATGCAAATACACATCTGTACAAACTATATACAGAAGTGCACAGCACTAACAGGCTACATATTCATATCCAGCAACCACAAAGATACAGTGACACTCCAAGTATGTAACAACACATACACTCAGAATATACATACAAATATACAACATTCACATATATGCTCAAAATGTGAATACAAATACCTGGCATTTATAGAAATACATAGCACTAATACTGAGCCATACATGCCCAGACATCTATATGATCCACAGTATGCATTCTCCTACTAGGCAATATTATACACAGCTTAACATACACATTTTCCAGGTCTCCATAGGCATGCACAAAAATACGGGTCCAACCTGCCACTCACCCCAGTACATAAGCACAGATAAGTAGAAACCAGTGATCCTAATATAGAAATACAAAAAACAAATAGGCTTGCATTCCTAGAGACACAAATACACAATCAGAGATGCACACAAATACAACTGAAGCCAGACCAGCTTGTCTTCAGAAAATACCAACCCCTGCCAAACTAAGCAGCACTATAAGCTTTAGAAGCAGGGCATTCTGTCCGAACTGCTTTCTGTGATGTAAGCTGTTAACTCTCCCTTACCTGACTTCCTCCTGAGCAATGTGTACTCCCCAAACTCCCAGGGTGTGTGCAGACATGCTCACACAAACACACGTATCCCGTTTCTCCTGCTTACCGTCTGACCTCCAGATTCCTGGTGCAGCAGCCCACATTTCTGAGAGTGCTGTGCTGCTTATTCATTGTCCTCTGCTTTATCCAGTTTTCCCCTCCTCTCTTTTCCCATACATACTCTCCCTTTTCTGACATCCTCCTGCAGTTTATTTAGAGAGGTGCAGGATGAGTAGCAGCTGCTTTTCTTCCTTTCAGGAGTCTCACTAGCCAAAGACCTTCAGGTGGGAGAAGTGGGTGGCTACCTAGAATAAACTCTCAATTTATAATTTCATCTAGAATGGCGGGGACTGTTACACAGACTTGTGTGTATAAACACAGTGAGCTTGGGCCCCTGTGACCACTCCAGTTTGCAGAGACACACCATTGCTGCAAGCTGCCAGCCACTGGAAACTCAGCTGCGCTGCATAAAACAACACAGTCCCAGGGAAAGCAGGAGAAAGACATCGTGAGAGTGTGAAAGACTCCAGAATCTGCTCAGCCCATCTGCACAGCCATAAACTGCTGTGTACACACCCCACAACTGTGTGTGATGGTTGGAACGTGGGGTGAGCACCTGAGGCAATATAACTGCATGTGTCTCCAGTGTCATTAAGACTACTGCTGACCTGCAATAAAGCAGTCATATAGAATAACACAAACAGGTCAGCTGTGGTGACAAAAAATCACACTGTGAAACAATGCAGGCTCACCACAGACAGTAGTGCTGTTCCATCACCTGCCGGGGTCCAAACACACCCTGTTGTCTTCAACAAGTATTAGGGTTTGGGGAGACAGAAATACACCTAATATGCCCAGAGATGAACATACATCAGGTCATGACACAGTCAAGTGGAATGACTCACTCATACTCTTTGCAAACATATGCAAGCAGCATAGTAAAATGAATGAATGCATTTCCCTACAGGACAGTTAAGGGCTAGACCTCTGCTCTGGTACAACTCCAGCACAAGCAAAGCATCATCATACTGCAGATGACAGCATAAGCACACTGTATGTTCTGAAACAACCCCAGTGTGCTGTGGAACACTAGTACCATACTTCAAGAAAACATACCGTTCTGAACATAGTGCTGCAATGACATAGCTGTATTGACTTCACTGTCATGGCCAGGTGACAATCTGTTTTCAACCAACACGTTACATCAGCTGCAGTGACAACTCTATGAATTGCAGTGACAGCACAGTAGAAACTGCACCAGTGTACCAACAATTACCATGTTGAAACAACCTTACCGCATGCCGTGATGTAAACGTACCACAAGAAACAATTCACAGCTGCTTCTGTGAAGAGTGTAATGGCCTTGAGTGTAATGGGGCAGCAGAGCAAGTAGTGATACAGTTAATCTCATCATTAGTGTCACAAACCCACAACCTATACTGATAGTTACAACAACAGGATAGCCACAGCCACACTGCCTGCAAAAACATACTGGTGCCACTGACAATGACACAGTCATCTGAAATGTCATAGCTACATCTCTCAAGTTATATTATCACTGCCACTCTGAACAACACGAATAGGATCATACTCACAGTGGCATACTCAGCTGCTGTGTATCTGCTCAAAAACTTAGACATATTACACACCTCTCCACTCTGTGTTACTTTCCACTTGAAGAAAATTTTGAACTCAAGTCTTTAAAATAGTCTATGTCATGGGGCAGTATTTTAAAAAACAGCTTTCAGTACTGGGACTGTCAGAGATGTCTCTGCCTCACACTGCACCGGAAGGAAGCATTTGTAATTTCCCAACACAAAAATGAGATTATGGCAAGGTAGGAAAAGTCCCAAGCTGAACACTGTCAAAACCCTGCTCTGCACTCAGAGTCCTCCCATTTGGAGTGAGGAAAGAGAAAACCACACGTAAAAAAAGCACTGATTTTCAGTAGAGGATGTTGTGGCAATAACAGTCAGAAACTTACATGAGCAGCACCAAAGAGAAGGGCAGTGATGCTGCCTATCCTATACCTACAGAACTAACAGTGCGGATGCTCCTACAGCTAGTGGGCAGCACCCTGTTTGGCATAGCTCGATCCCATTTGAAGAGTATGGTGAACCATCTACACTGATACAGCTAACACTTTCTGGAAAACACCACCAAACCTGTAGAAATTTTGGTGGCTCTTCACTGTCCCCCTGCACTGACACAGCTCTGCATTACTGGGCATCAATGTAACTCACTCTAATCATCAAAATGACAGGTGAAGAAAGGAAAGACTTCTGCCTTCTCAGGTTTGCTCCTCCATCTCTGCTGGGGATTCCTTTACTGCAAACAGCCTGAGTATTATTGCCATTTACAGCAGCAATCATTCCGTCCCCTCCTCTCCCACAAACCTACTGCTGATATTAGCACTGATCACACTAACAAGCCTTTGGATTTTATTACTACTGATACTAATAATACTGGACACATTACGTCTGCTCCCACCAATAACAGGCTGCAGATATGATCCCTGCTAATGCCGATAATACTAGGGGATATTATCTCTGCCATTGTCGGCACTGCAGATATTATTGCCAGTAATGCTGTCAAATACTACAGATACTGTCAAGGACCAAGATTAATAATGCTGAGAATGTTACAGAACCAACCTCACTGGAAGATGAATCCCAAATGAGAATTTGGGTTTAGACAGGAAGTCTGTTTGCAGCCCATTACAGAAAGAAAGGTCCATGTCTCATAAGAATGCTTTTGTAAAAATTGCCAAAGTTTCACCCACCTGAAGATGCTGTGGTATGCTGGCAGCATATATACTTTGATATACTGTTTTCCTGTTATCTAATTATCTATCTATATCTATCCATCTATTTGTCTATCTTTCCCTTCCTCTGCATTTCTCCTTTTTTCTCCTTGTACAGTGCTCAAGACTACAGTATGAGTGATACTAAGTTTTTGTTAGTGCCTCTGGGTCAACCCAGTTCTCATTCTTTTGGCTATCAATTCAGGGGTTACAAAACAACAGAAATAGTTGCATATTTTTCCCCTTCATCATTCTGGATGTTATATTGCTGCTTCTTAGTCTGGCAATGACCCTGCTGAACATGATTGTCCTGCCATTACAGAGTACTACAACACTCAAATCATGAAGAGCCCGGAATTCCTGTTTTCAGATGCAGCTTGATATTTTAAGACCCTCACTGGTCTTGAGAAAGTCATTACATGCTGCAGGGTCACCTCTGCCTTTGGAAGATGGTGGGTGTAAGTGCTGGGGAAGGTCAGAGGGAAGTTACAGCTCCACTGGCAATACCCAGAGACCGCAAGAAATGGCGCACACTGTGCTACTCAAATGGTGGTGAACTTTTCTAGTCAAATTATTTTAAAAATCACAGGAGACAAACTCTGTCTAATCTATCACAGAAGTCAGAAGTTTTGCAATCACTGGTTAAAAACTGAAACAAAATGGTAATGTGGCCTTAACAAGGTAAATCCTGACCATCCTTTTTTGGCATTCACCTGAGGAAGACATATTGAGTTTTGAGGAAACACTTGTGACCAGACCGTTCCTTGTTGTGACTAGTAGACACTCAGAGCTGCTTCCCAGCTAGCTCTCTCACAATGCCATAGGTTTCCCAGGCTACCCTTGCACTTGCAACCAGTATATTTGGTAGGCTGGGATTCCCACTCTTCTGTCTAACTCCCTGTGAGGGACACACCTGACTGTCAGCGTCCATATCTGAGCCCACCTCATGCATCTGTCTGGCTCCTTCTGTCCAACTCGGGAGTTCTGCTACATCATCTTGACACATAATTATCTCTCCTCTTCTTAATCATCTGTGCTACTGTCTAATGTAGGCACCAGCTGCAGCAAGGAGGACCTGGGGGAGGGGGTGTGCTCAGATAGAAGCTCCTCTGTCTTTCTCCCACCCTGTTCCCCCCAGCCATCACAGAGGTTGCTAACAAGGTTTTCAGAACTGGTGATTCAGGAACAGCTTGGTACTTCCCCTTTCTGCTGAACTGCATTCCTCACAGAGGAATCATTGCAGCAGAGCTCGTCCAACAGAGCGGAAAGAAAGAAAGAGCAATGCTGCTTCTTCTGCCTCCTTTAGGGAAGAACCACTCCCTAAATGCTTAGAAAGTAGATGTGCAAAGCTCACAAGGGCTTTTCAATGTGAGAATAAACCCTGCAGTTAAGAAAGAAACTGCAATAAAGTGTTCAGAAGCTCTGGGAAATACTGAGAAGGTGTATGCATCCAGCATGAGCATGAAAGAAATACACTGGATCTCTTGATAGATGGGGAGCAGACTTTTCCTACTCCCCATCTCAACTAGGAACAATCAGAATCTTCCGAGCTACAGAGGAGACTGCCCAGGAATGAGTGCAGATCACTGGCTTTGCAAAACTTCCTCTTGGACCCTTCTAACCTTAGGACCTAGCCCTGCAAAGGGATGATGTTTTTCAGCATTTCTGAAGGCCAGTATGAGCCCAGATAACTCAACTCATGGTTAGAGATGTTCAGCAGCTAGCTAGGGGTCCCACGTGAGCTTTCTCTGGGTCAGGAGCACAATATGTCCCTGCAGCAGATATCTGGGTTGGCAGGATTAAGACTGTTATCCAAGGCAGTTGCAACCATGTCATGTAACTGCCACCTAAAACGCTGAGAGCTAAAGACAAGCAACATCTGCAGGACTGTATGGTTGGTACCTTTTTGATTCCTAGTGGGATATGTGGGCGCTTGGCCAACAGCAAGGAGCTACATAGTGTCACTTGCCTAAATCAAATCTGGGATGAATTAAGGACAGACACAAAGAATAGTTCTTACTGTCAATATATCATTGTGAAGTGTCACAGTCTTAGATGGCTGCTCTGTTGTTTCTGTGTTTAATGGTACTGTTCCAAAGAAAGCTCAAGTTTTGAGGCTGGAAGTGACTGTGTGGCTGCATCTAAAGTGGGATGATTTTTCCAGGTATAGCCTGAATAGTAGCTAAAGCCAGATTGAGGAGCTTCATTTCTAATGAGATGGGGAGGCACCATGTTGAGAGCTGGTGATCACCACGTTGAACTGTATGAGAACAGGGATTCACAAAACCCCCAAATAACTGCCAGGAGATCTGCACAATGATTAGGGAAATGTGTCATTCAGTTTGAAATGTCTATTTCCTGTATAGGTAATGACAGCAAATGCTGGAAAGGTTTGCAATACTTGTAGTCTCTTATTCCTGACATTTTTTGACTTTGAGGCATTGACTCAGCCCTTCCATTGCTACACTTTTCTCTTAGCTGGGCCCTACTGCCATCTAGCTGGGAAATGGATCTTCCTCTGGGGCCGGATCCAATTTCCAATGACATCAGCAAAAATCTTCCCATTTGCTTTAAGAGAAGCTGGATTGGGTCCTTGCATCTAGTTTTCCTCTGTATTAGGGAGAAAGGGAACATGATGACTGCCTTTTATTAGGATTATTGTGTTTATTTGGATCAAAAACTTACAGATGTGAATCTCACCAGAACCAATGCTGAGAAAATTACTAGCAAAACCTCAAAATGCAGCATCTGTCTCCGGAGAGCTTTCTTTTCTCATCACATATCACAGAGAACTCTCATGTGCTCTTGCACTGCACAGCCTTGGGATTACAGCACACACAGAACACTGAGCCACCTGTCCTAAGACGTCTTTCCACGCAACAAGCAACTCAACATACTGAAGTCAGAGATGAACCCAACAAACTGGTTAGTTAGTATTCTTTAAAAAGTTCACTTCCTGGCCCTCAATTTTAGAACAAATCAAATTAAAAGAGCCAGATTTAAGGAAAAGTGTTTAAAAGCCACCATAAGAGCACCAAGACCTTACCACGCCTCCTGACTCAGTCTATTGAGGCTCCAGCTTTTGATTCATTTCAGGATCTTTGCCCTGAATACTTCACAGCAAGTAGAAAGCAAAAGGAGATAGCTTAATCCTATTTCCTTAGAGCCTTAGTGAAAGGCTTACGAAACAACTTTAGGGTCACAGTACTCAGAAGACCTCCTGTTCTGCTTTCAGACTGTTGCTAGCGTGACAGTTCTGCTGCAGTAGATGCTACCCATTGAAAACTGGGCCCTTGTGATCACCAGCTAATGTAGCTCATGGCACGTCACAGGGCAGGAACTTGTTTGCAAGGGGAATGAAAGACAACTCCCACATTGCTGGTGCTTCTGCGAGATGGCATTTAGTTTGAAATCGAGTGAGTCGGGGAAACCATGTTTACCCACAGTTCAAAGTCCGGGCACCTGCTGGCACCTGGGGAGTTCAGTTCCAGCCGTTTCCAGCAGTGAATGAACTTGGGATCAGCTCCAGCAATGGAGACGGCTCTCTGCCTGCTGAGCAGATGTCTGGAGACGCAGCCTGTCATGAAAGGGCCTCGGAAGAAGAGCATTCCAAGCCAGCAGGGCAGTGGTGGGGAACTGGTCTCTGTTGCTAAAACTGATCTAGCCCCTGGAGCAGCTGCAAACCTTGGCCTGAAATTGGAGCCTGTACATGGGGACAAAGAATATAAAAGGGAGGATGAGCTTCTCCCCTCCCCCTACCTTCATCACGTTTCCTCTTCTCGCCATTCGACCGAGGAATCCCCAGGATCCCGTTAATGGAGTAAGAGCCCACTGGATCATTGGAGGCACTGGAGACAGGAGGGGATGCTGTGCTGGGCACTGGACAAAAGGAAAAGGGAAAAAGGGCCATCAGGAGAGCAGCACAGCACTCAGGGATCCCCAGCTGAAAGCTATGCATGCCACTAGTCTAATAGGAAAGCCTGGGCACTAAGCTGATTCCCAGTCCCTAACGCTGAAGGACTTACTCTACTGTATCCCAGCAAAGCTGCATCCCAGCTTTGCTTATCTATATCTATACTGTAGCTTCACAGCCTTCCAGTACAGGGCCATTAATAACAAGTAAGTGTATTCCATCAAGAAGCTAAACTTTGTTGTTACATCCCAGTTCAGAACAAGCTTTCAAGGTAACTGAGTGAAATGCTGCATAGGCCACATTCTCTAATGACTTCATAGTCCATCCATATTTTACCAGATCATTTCCTCTCAGCATTTTTTCACCAGGAGTGCACGTGTTCTATCTCAGGCAGACTAGCCTCTTACATGCCCACCTGAAACACTTAGTGAAAAATTACCTTCTTAGCATAGGTTAGAAGCACTTCAGTGCTGGACTAATAAATTCAGTTCCCTGCTAGAACAACTGGTTGGTGACACATGCTACCACCCGGATTAATGAAAATCTAGTGCCTTCCTTTTGTACTGACCAATATCAATAGGCAGAATGCTCTGGCCACTTGGCCGTTCAAGATTGCTCATGAATTTCCAATATATCAAAAATGACAAGTTATCCAGATTAGAAATGATCCCTTCATGATAATCAGGCCTTTAGAAGGTAGAACAGGTAGAGCTATGCATCCAGCAGGCATACCTATCGTGTCCCAGTTTGTCCCAGTAATGGAGAGAATATCCCCATTCTCTTGCAGGCCACTATTCATCATTCAGCTCATAAAGCATTGACCTGAAGCAATCAATACCTACAACACAAGCCTTTCAGGATGGAGAAGAACCTTTCAACACTATCCAGTGTAGACCCACACTTCCCAATACATCCCAGAGCAATGACTCCACTAGAAGCACTATCCTAGCTCAGCCATTGCATTCCCTAGACATTGCACTACTGTTCCAAGAAGGAGTAATATCTGCCAGCTCCATCTGTTGTGATCAGTGATTGCCAGTCCAGTGAGCAAGTCCAGATTAAAAGGGCATCCAGAAATGCTCTTCCATATTGGCCCATTAATTCCATTGTACTCCTGAATACAATTTGTGTACAGGATTATATCTACCAGCTCTGTCCCATGCAGATGAGCATTTTCCGGTAAATCCTTGTGTAGCAGCAGATTCCCAATAACCAACAGAATCTAAGAAAATCTTAGGCCACAAATAAGCCACTGTATTTCACAGTATCCCAGAATACTGCATGTTTTTCGTGCTCTGATTGGTCACTAGATAAAGCTATGCTAGCAACAGCAGACATATCCACTATACAGCCCACAGATCAAAAAGTATCTCATCACACACCTAACATAGTACCTTTAAACATACTAGGAGACATTTGGTCCCTGTATTACAGCCTCCATCTTCTGTTCACCTCAACAAGCCAGCAAAACATCTCCCCCAGCAAAAAAAATTTGCATTTTCTCAGTGAAATACACCCATGGGATACCTGACTGCAGAGCTAGAACAATGAAGAACTTAGTTGTGAGGCAGCTGGAATATCTTATCCATGTTTGTGTATTACTAGCACTAAGAAATGGACCAGTTCCAGCAAAGGGAGAGGAGAGAAGAAAAATTTGTAGGGGGGGAAAAGAGAGTCAGAGTAAGGACGAGAGAAAAGGTGAAGACTGGCGCTTAGACAGGACAGCAGTAAATACTTCTCTATAGGGAGATGAAGGAGAGAGCATGAACGTGAAATGGATGTTAAGGCAGAGTCACTTGGGCAAACTCCTACTTTGGGCTAGTTTCTCTGTGATTCACTTCTCTGCAATGCAACAGGGGAGACCAAGAACAGAAAACTGTGATTTCCATGGAGGCCTCTTTCCCCCCAGCCCCTCCTCCCTTTTGCTCTGCTTAGCATCTGCTTGTCAGACTTTGTTCCCTCAACTAAGCTTCATCCCCATTTCCACTTGACCTGTCACCACCCCTGATGCCAGTCTACTTACCAATGGTATGTCCTGGTGCAGTCACACCTGTCCCACTCCCATCCGGTGTTGGGTGAAAAGGTTGCTGAACTTTGGTTCTGATGATCCTGGAAAAGAACAAAACACATTCAGAGCTCAAATGCATCTTCTCTGTGCCTTTGCAGACCCACAGTCCCAGCTATCAGAATCTGAAGGCTTGATCTGGGCTCTCAGTGCATCAGAGTGGCTTCATTTTCCTTGTGGTTCTGATTCTACTGCTTTAATAATCCAGCTCGCAGAGAATCATCCTATTTCTGCTCTGTCATCTTTATCCCAAACTTGGGTGTTCACAGCATAAGGATGGTGTTCTGTGAGCAAGCTAGGATATTCTGTGTATTAACAGCTGCATTGTCATTTATGGTCTGATCTGTGAGCATAATAACAAGGCAGTCTTTGCAGCTAATAGTGACATCGCTGAATTTACAAATGATGTACCTTTAATTTTGTTGTCTACCTGAAAAATATCCTTCTGACTGACTAAATGCTTTGAACTGTGGAAGGCTTGCCCAAAGCCCTTGCCCTTCATAAATGAGAAGGTGAAAACTGAAGGCATCTGTAGGGAGTGGTGATGGGATATAGATCACCAGGAAAAAGAAGTTCCGTCAAACAGGACAAATTTTTGGTGTTTGTCAGGCGGTGAATGAACACAGCATGGGAACTCAAAAAGACATCACAAAGCTCATAATGTAGCTCAGAATGACAATAAACTGAACCGTAATTGTCAGGGCTCTGTTCCTTGTTACATGAAATCTTTCACCTCTAGGTCACTAGTTTAAATCCAACTGAGGTCAGTGGTGAAAGAAAATCACTAGTGCCTAGTACCTGACTGGCAAGGTCCCTGACTACTGGTAGATATTGGGTATCTGTGAGTTTGGAACAGCTGTTCCACCAAGGAACTCAGCAAATAAGCCATGACCTGTGAAGGCCATGGAGACCAACTTCCTTTCCGAGATTAAAACAAGCCTGTCCTCTCTTCAGCTGATCCAGTTAGGGTGAAGGCTGCAGATTCTCTTCAGCCTGAGTTCCTGGAACTCTCAGCCCTGCATTATATTAGCTTTATTTTCTACCCAAAAATCTCTCCAGAAAGTGAAAGCAAATAGAAGATTCTCTCTGCCCACTTGAGAGCTTCCCTTAAAAATTTGTTCTAAAGAGTAAGTTGGCAAAACTTCAAAGAGCAAATGTGTGACTAGTGGTTGGTACGGCATGGATAGAGACAGGCAGAGACATTGTGAGGGCAATTTTAAAAAAACACAACTCCTGAGAGTGAAACCTTCTTATGAAAAGAAAGAGAACATCTCACCTCAGCATGTTAGAAAACTCTGCTACATGCTTGATAAAGCCTGACCAGTAGCTGGAGTGGCAGAGAGGCTGCCTGGGACATAGCTGGAGACAGAGAATGTCAAAGTTCTAGCTGGGGGTGGAGATCCAGATCCTCGCTCCATATATATCAGTGGTACCAGATGCCCTAATCTATAGTTGCTGAGAACCTATACCAAAAAGTGTCTGAAGGCCTCAGGGCCAGATTCTGAGGTCATGCAGTTTGTACTAGGTGAGGAACTGATCTGAAAATTGTTCTAGGGCAAATAATATAACTTTTTTTCTTCTTTTCTGTTTTTCTTTTTTTCCCTCTTGTCTCACATTCCCCCTAAAACCCCCTGAAGTGCCACTCTGGTTGTGTGAGTTTATTGATTTCCCCCAGCCCAGAGAAACAGAAAAAGGGGATGGGGTGCTGGCAAAGGGATGGAAATAGAAAGCTATAAATTATTTGTGACAGGAAAGCAATAGTGCCAGAGTGCTGAGCACAAGTCCCGTGTCACTATTAGATTCCTTTTAGCCTGATGACACTGTAAAAGAGGTTAAGTGTCTGATGGAATCGTACACCTTGGGGGCAGGGGCAGTCCAGGAGCAGAACAAGCCACAGAGAGCGGGTATATCAATTCTCCAGGCCAATAATATTCCCCTCATTGATCGCAACACAAAGTTCAAAAATCTCATTATAGCTAGGCAGTCCTGGAACTTTTTTAAAATCGATAGAGTGATATAATGTATGTATACTTTGTATAAATGTTTCTATCCATCCATCTATCCATCTATCCAAAATCTGCCTGAGGGTGTCTAAGTTAACCTACACATTATACTGTGTTATGTTCTACTGTAGTGTAGCATACTGAATGGATTAGAAGATTTCCCCTGCAGCCTTAGATGACATATTATAAAACGTCCTGTTAGCACTGAGGTGACATCAGACAGTTCCATTCATACTGAGATATGACATCAGATTTACCACTTGTACTGGGAGATGGCACTAGACAGCTCAGTTTCAACTGAGGAGTACCATAAGACGAGTCTAATTATACTGAGATGGCAGATCAGGCTGTGCTGAATCATGCTGCATGAAAATTGCAAAGTTTCAAAAAGCCATTAGAGTAAAAACAGCCTGTGAAACGCTGCAGGTATAAAATGCCTGTCCATAATATTCCAAAAACCCAGGCAGGGGATGAAGAGGAAGGTTCAATTTCCTTCCCCGTTCAGTTCGAGGTCTCTTGGCTGAGAACACCAGTTAGTGCCAGTTGTGACTGTGTTTACTGAGATGTGTCCATTAGGAACTGGAATGAGACTCACCAGCTCATTGCACCAAGTAGCTGTCAGCTGGTAATGATTTTCGGTCACTACCAAGCAGGGCCAGATTTCTGCTAGTGACCCAGAGGTGAAAGGCTCTGTTCAAAAACATTCCCTTCCTAAGAATGAAACTGGTTTTATGTCAAAAGGAAGTGTCCGGAAACCGTGAGCAGAGGGGAGCAGTTCTGGTTGTGCAGCCTCCAGTGGCTTGGGTCAAATAATTTTTGGCATCAAATGCACAGTGAACCTAATGAGGTCTTTGGTAGAACATATTTTCTATGGCTCAAAGAAGAGGCAGGTCTTGAAAGGCTCTCCCCAGCAGTGTTCCTTTGCCCTAAAGTCATGACTGAACTCGTGTTGTAAGGAAAGAGGAGAAATCTTGGCATCTTAATGCTCAATACAGAAGACGGCAGTGCATCCCCCTGGGTCGATTCACTTAGGGACAGTGATAAACAGCAGGCCAGCTAGGCAGCACTGCTGCTGCTTTAAGAGGCTTCAAGTGAGTCTGTCCCACACAAGACCACCTAATGAAACAGAGATGAAAGATGAACAGAGCTGACCTGGCCCCGTAGCAACAAATGCAGCATAATAATGCTGTCTTTAAACTTCGATGTTGCTGAAAGCTTCTCACCCTTACCAGGGATTGAAATACGCACTAAGCCAGCTCTGCTGCCTCAAATCTAGGATTTCTGGATTACTGCTGTATAAGAGGTCACAAAACCTCGATCACCTCTTGCTGTCTTTGATGGCTTGTTCTTGCCTTCAGACACTGGAGAAAGACAAGTCTTGCAGGTTACATCCTCAGCCCTTCCCAAAAGCAGAAGGCACACAAGTCCTGGCACACCAGTTAGCAGTGCTGATTTCTTGAGATAAATGCCGATATTTTCAAACATCTTTTTCTAAGAGAAATTGACCCTTTGGACTAAATTTATCCCTGCCCTAATTCCATCACAATCAGTGACTCCAATAACAGCATTTGTATTTAATTAGGAACATAAACTGGTACTTACTGTTAGTTCCCATTTTTCATTTTCCAGTGGGAGATTTTTGCACAAGTTGAATACTTTGAGTTTTGGATAATATAAACAGATTTAATACATAACCTTCTGAAGTTTCAACAACAGGACATTTATAGATCTTTGATTGCAGTAAAGCAACTGAACTTCATTTCACAATCTGAATTTAATATGCAATATTATCTTAAGTAATGGCATATAATGTCATTACAGTAAATAGTATCATACTGTGAATTATACATCCATCCTGGAGTTCATGAGTTGCTATAGTTGGCTTGTAGTAACTCCTTGTAGAGTTAATACTACATACAGCACCAGCTGAAACCAACTGCTTATTTCCAAATGTCTGACTTTCTTAAATGTTCAATATTAGATCATGAATTTCCAATGCTTGATTTCTATTTCATTATTTTTATCAGTTTTAATGCAATTCCTTTTGCTGATTCTGAATACAGATGGGCAGACAAAAATCTCTTCTAGTATTACAATTGTAACAAGCTCTAATCGAGAGAGGTAGCAAGAAATATTAGAAGTTAAAATTAGTTGAGCCAGAGTGCTTCCTGAGAAGAACTTTAATTCCTTGTAAATAAGCAAGTACAAAATCACTTCTAAACTTGTCCAGAAATTACTTGCTAAAAGAATGACAGATCACAGAAAACACACCTTACTTCTCTGACATTTCTATCCAAACTCTCTTATAGCCTAACATACTCTGTGGTTTCTTCTCTCTTACTATGACTTGCAGAGTCTTTTTATGGTATCTCAAATAAAAAAAAATTATACTAGGGCTGATCAGAGGGAGATAAGGTAGGACTGAATCATCTGGAGTCACAATCTAGCAATTCTTTTAATCCTGGAAGAACAGAATGAAGTTGAGTTGAAGGAAAGATTGGTGTGTCCTGCTGCCTTAAGAAGACCCTGTCAGATTTCAGAAAGCACTGGTATCCTCACTTTGATTGTATTTCTTTGTCATGGATTATTTTTGAGAGTGGAAGGATGCACTCAGAACAGCACCAAACTCCTTGTAATTGTTTTGGAGTATTCATATTTTAAATGCTCCATATTAGAAGCACATTACAGGACCCCAGGGTGTGCATTACTGGGCAATTAAAGCGGTTCTTGGAAGGCTAACATTGTGAAGCTTCAGCCTTTTCTCTGCGGTGTGTCCAGGGGAGGCTGTGATGGCCAAGGCACACACACCCTGCTGTGCCGCACTGCTTAATTAGTGCCGGGCTGCACTGCTGAGCCACGGGCTGTGCCGGCGCTGCGCACAAGGCAGCCTGTGGGGGACACGGAGCGGGGCTAAGTAAGACAGTGAAGCCTTCTCCGCAACCGATGGCTTCCGACAAAAGGGCTTGCGACCATCCCAGTGATGCTGGCAAAGAGGGAGAACATGGGATGAGAAGAGGCAGCTCTGGGGTCTTTGGTGAAAGCCCCCATGGAACCAACAATATCCGACCTGCAGATTGGTGCTGCAGAGGCATAAAGAGCTCTGAAGGTGGCTTCGGTTCAAATAGGAGACAGTCTTATGTTTCTGTGCATAGGTTGAAACATAGCTGAATTCACAGTTGAGCAAAAGAAGTGGGGGAGGGAAAGACTTGTTTGCACAAAGTTCAAAATGGAAAGCAAGCTTTGTAACGTGGTGAGGAAAAACAGCCAAGGGATTTGGGGGTGAAGGAAGGGAAATAGAAAGTCTGATAGTTAGAGCCTAATCCGATTTAGGGAAGGGCTTCAGTTCTTGCTCTGTCTTGGACCTCTCTCATCAAGAATTTGGACAAATGGCATTTCTCTCTGTGCTCTGTTTCCTGCCTGAAGTGTGAAGATAGGAGCATTGCCGTGCCACCTGGGGCAGAGTGAGGACAGCTGGAAGGAGGAGTGAAGGGCTCAGACTAATAAACAGGGGCCAAGTAAGTGTTTCAGCGAGCTGTAGCACAGTATTGGCTTCATTCTCCTGCTTGAAGCAGAAGTGACATGTACCCTGCTGACAGTGGCTGCACGTGAAGGGAGATAGGCAAAGGCAACAGGAACAGTATTTCAGCTGCACAGGCTTTGGTGGTCCTGTTTGAATTTGCAACAGCAGATGTAATTGGGAAGATCAGAGCTGCAGTTGCTACGTAAAAGCCGCAACATAATTTCTCCTAGGAAGTAGGGTGGGAGCAGTAGAAGCTTCTGCTCTCAAAATCTCTTGCAACACTTAAAATCCTCAGAACAACAGCTGACATTGTCAAGAGCAGCAGACTCAGCTTCCTCGCTAGCTGGCCTGGGGCTCTGGCACTCCCTGCCAAGACAGCAGAATGCCTTCAAACCCTGCCATATTCAGGGGCCACAAGTAATATTCACACATTCAAACTTCCTATCGTGAAAATTGCATTTTCTTCTACCTACCTTTTGGAAAAGGAGGGAGAAGAGTGATCATGTGCTATGTTAGTATATAAGCACAAGTATGACAGATTAATTAGATTGATTAGATTGATAGTCCTAAAAGGTGCATGAAGAGGGATTATCTGTTTCCCCAAAGCTTCCAAATAGATGAGAGGTCGAAATGGAGATGTCTTACATATCTCAAAACACAATCCCAGCCCTCTCTGAGAAGAATTGACATTATATCTGCTGTTAATCTGTGTAGGTCCATCAATTTCACTGGGGCTATACTGACATCATCCCTGCAGACATGGGGAAAAAAGCGTCACTTTGTTCCAGGTTAGCCTGCTCACTACAAACATGAGAGAAAGCCCAATCCTGCCCATTTCTCTCACTGCATTTCTTGGCTGCACTCTAAGAAGACGCACAATTCACAGCATCAGTTTTACTATCTGAAGGGCTTAGAGAGGAGCTAGGATTTTTTTTGTTGTTTTAAATCAGTGACCCATGATGACACCATATGGTTTTATTTCATTTAATTTGAGCAGAGCATTAACGTTCAGCTTCTAGCAGATCTCTACCCATTCCAGTTCTGCTGTGCTACATGGTACAAGTGCAGACATAAGAAAGAAGGGTGGAAGGAAAGAAGGGTGAAGATGTCTGCCTTCTGAGAGTAGGTGTGCCAGGCAGGAGGCTGGTCTGCCACCTTATTCTGCTGAGCAGTAACATACAACTTCATGCCCCTGGTACTGGTGATTGACAGTGGTCAGCCCCCTGTATTTAGGTTGCCTAGCCTGACCTCCTAGAATGATTTGCTGCATGAGGCTGTAAGAACCATTTTCCCACCTGGGAAATAGGTGTGCTTGAATAGTTGCTCTGTTATGCAAAGCCATCAGGACCCAGGCTGGCTGGCTTAAAGCTAGCTAAAATATGTCTACACAAGCTGCACTCAAGCAGTGACCGCATCATAGAAATGTCCTCAGGCAGGTGTTTCTACTTTTATTACACTCAGTTCATATCTGAAAGGCTTTCTTCCAGAAATTCATTAAAATCCAAACATCTAGAAGATATCATACAGTTAACAAAATATTGGAAGCAAACTTGATCCTGGGTTTTTGACATCCTGGTTTTAAGGTGAATTAAAGAAATCTTAAATGACAAAAAGAATTCTACTGGTCTTGGATGTAGAAACACAGGCCTGGGAGGAACCACCTGGGTCATCAATTCCAAATTTTAGTACCACAGGCAACCATGGAGCAGACATTCAACTCAGAGCATCCATCAAAGTATCCATCAAAGCAGCTACAGATCTACTTTTCCCCTAAACAAATTAATAATCTCTGCAACAGAAGACCAAAAGCTACAAAACCAACAAGCCACAGGAAGAGAACAGGAGAAAAACATCGCCAGTAGCTAAAGTCCCTTTCACTAGCAAGACATTTCTGCCATGAAAAGGCCCAGAAATTTTTGAGCTCTTAGGAGTGAATTGTGTTCTGATTACGCCTGCACTGCAGTGTTGTGTAGTTCAGAGTGTCAGCTCTGCAGTTCAGAGTGTCATCTTCTGTTATCTCTAGACTGGCCAGCTTGGGTCCTGCCAGCAGTGTTGCTGCAGCAGGATGGAGCTGGCATGGGGCACAGCCCCACGAGCTGCCAGCACACAGTGACTGCCATGCAGCGTGAGCTGGAGCTGTCAGAAGAGTGGCTGTACCAGCAGGTGAGTTAAGAAGACCTACAGAAACACATGGGCTTGCCAAGGTTAAATATCTTAATCTGGAGTATGGGAACTTTTAATTGAAAGCTTTGCTTTGAGCTCATTTCCAGTTATTAAAATTCAGGAGTCTGTGCTGAATTCCTTGTGGACATTCATTTTGATTAACAGAAGACATGTGTGTACTAGGAAGGGAGTCTTGAACTGGGAGGAATCAGATAAATGTAGATAATGTTCTCAGCCCTCTTGCAAGTTATGCCATACCTGGTATTTTGTGTAAAGCCGCAGATCTTGAAGATAAAGAATTAGTTCAGCTTTCATTTAATACCAAGGTATTTCTGGCTTTCATAACTGCAAGGACCAGGTGGAAGTGGGACCTGGCTGCCTCCCAAGGGGCCAGAACTGGAGGCAAAGGAAAAAAAGTTCTTATTTACAGCATTGGGAATTTTATGCCAGTCCCTTCATTTTGGAGGGTATTGACTCAGAGCTTTTTAACTTTTGGATTTGGCAGCATTGTGTATTAGCTGTGTATTATCTCTGTATCCTGCACAGTGCTGCACTGCAGTATGTGCTTGCATGTGTTGGATAAGTAAATGATCCCCTTTACAGGAGTGTCATTTTGTGTGCCTCCCTTATGCTTGTCAGAACTGGGGGAAATTTTCATGGTGGACCCTTTAACATTAGAAGATTTTGCCAAAATTAAAAAAAAAAAAAGCCAGTGCTGAGAATGTGTCTGTTTAATCTAATGTTATTTTTACCTTGGGTTTCAAAGAAATCAACAAAACTGTAAGAAGAATGTAAGTCTTACTAAAATGGAAAAATGGTGGGTTTTCCCTTTAAAATTACCTTTTTCAGGTGAATTGGTGCCTGTGCTAAAAAATCAAAGTAAGAATAATATGTTTCGATTTTATTGAAAAAGCAGGTTCCAGCTACAGTGAAATGTAGCTGTAGAATTTTAATAAAGTTCTGATTCAAAAACACATTGAAAATATTCACAGAGAACCTGAATGTTTCACTTCCTGTTCTAGTCCTTGTTGCTCTTGGTATAATTTATTCCTTGCTTTATTGTGCTACCCAAAGCAGTCGAGTGCAGGTGAGCATTCAGGGTGTGGGTGCTACATAGGCTCCCAGCATCAAGTTAGTGCCTGTCTCTGTAGAAGGTTGTCTAGTTTTCATATCTATAGGACAAAGCCAGTTTTATATAGTGAAAAGATAAATCTGTAACCAGTCTGTTTGGCTCGTGTAAGTCACTGTCAGGCCTAGTGTTTAGTGATACAGGCTGTATGTTTATGTGTCCATGTTGTGTTGGCAAATGCATTAACATTTGTTTCTTAGTATGTTTTAATTCACCACACAGCCAGCATACTTGTTTATCTTTGCCTGTAGGTCTGCATTTATGACTGTGGCTACATGGAGTTAGACATTTGGGTCGCATATTATATATGCAGGCCCCATGAAGAATTAATAAATACTTTTTCAACTATTTCAAGTTTTAACAGAGTTTTATAGGAAAATATTCAGATGTGTGGCTTATAACCATCATCAGCTATCTGTATGGATGTTTTTGTACAGTACACACTTATTACAAACAATGTCACAATCACCTAGGAGTCTTTAACAAGGCTATAATAACTATGATGTAATAGCTAACGTATCTGAATACTGATACATAATTAATGTGGAACCTTGCTGTATTATAAGGCCCATACCTGTGTGTACATTTGCATAGTTGTGTAAATTTGTGAATGCAGATCTTCTCTATTTTTAAAAAGCGTATCTGGCTTCCATCCGATTAACTGCAGAACTGTGGGTTTCTGTGAGCCTTCCATCCTTTTCTGTTACAGTTGCATGGCTGGTAGAGTGCCCTGGCCTCTGGGTACCCTTTTCCTGGCTCCTGGATAAGTACAGTCTCTGTCCATAGGAGTTAGCAGTTTAAGGGTTTATCTACATAAGGCTGTGCAAAATAATTTGAATTAACTGAATGTATGAAATTAAAGTGGTCTAGTTAAACTGCATTACACCTCTGACTCCCTTGTTTAGAATTAAGGCAGCTTTAATTTAGTTTAGCTTAATTCACTTTGGAAATGAAGTGAACTAAATTCAATTTAGGACACTCAAATTTTGAATGAGCACCTGAACAATGTTTTAATGCTTTTAACCAATGTACTTGCAAAGTTAATTCAGATTAATTTTCCTGTTTGCCCCTGTGTAAACAAGCCTGTTTTCTATTCCCTCTCAATGAAACCATCTCAGCTGAGACTCCTTCAACAACTCCGAATTGACAACCAGCCTCCCAAGAGGAGCAGTTTAAATGATCCTCCCACACGCACAAGTGTTTCCTTATCCCTACATCCCCATGCAGGCATCTTTTCTCCCTGTGAGCTTTAGTGATCTCTAAGACTGATTTGTCTAGAGCTTGACTTACTGAACCAGGCACTAGCTGGGGTAAACACAGAAGAGATGCAGCAATTGTTTAACACTATCTGAAGACCCAAATTATAAATATTGAATTACTCAAATTTTGCAGTTTAGGATTTTACAGTGGCATACTATATTGCAAATTACGATATATTATTTCTGCAAATCATGAAATTCTAGAGAAGTTTAGTGATTTTATTCAGTTCCATCATTT
Source organism: Gymnorhina tibicen (assembly GCA_013399875.1). Lineage (NCBI taxonomy): Eukaryota > Metazoa > Chordata > Aves > Passeriformes > Artamidae > Gymnorhina > Gymnorhina tibicen. The sequence continues at coordinate 26,607 of VXAZ01004120.1, read as the reverse complement.
CAAAATGTGGTCCCCTTAATCTGAATTAAGTACTTGTTCACCTAATGAATCAGAATGCCTCCAGCTGTAAATCAGCATGTATTTCATTTTTTTTAATCTAACTTAAGTTCAACAAGATCAGATGCAATCAGGATTCATAGGCAGAGGAATAGAGAAGGACATAGGTGATGGTATTTAAAAAGCTGTATTTCCTTTACATTTTTTCTTGAATATATTGTAGTCTAAGAAGATAGGAGGTAGCATAAGGTGAGCCGAAGTTTCTATCATGTTGTTTTTAAAAGGCAGTTCTAAAATCAGTCATGAACAAAATAACCTCAGAAGTAAGACAGAAGCATATTTTAATTCAAAAATATTAAAATTTTTAAAGCATCATTATGGAAATTTCAAATTCTTCATTATCTTCCTTAATTTTAAAACACACTGTGTATTTGGTCAAAAGATACCTTAGGAGGGAAATGCCATCAAATATCTTTATCACAATGCCAAAAAGCCCTTGAAAAATTGCCTTTTGGAAAATCTCATCTCAAAAACCAGCTGCCCTAAGATTTTGCTAAAAGCCAACCAGACAAACAAAAAGCCCAAAGAAACCAAAGAAAGCCCAAGTACTTAAATGGCCCAAGCCATCCAGTACTGTTTGATTAGCTGGTTAGGCTATATTTTTGTGTGCTGTTTTTTATGGAGTTATTGCTTATGAATAATGTTGTTTGATGGCTACAGCGATCTCAGATCTTTGACTGGTAGAAAATTAGCATGGTTTCACTGAAACAGCCACAGTATAATGCAATAAGGAGACAGTCCTGTCTATTAATATGCTTGTGAAGAAAGCACTTCCAGTGTATGTGGGCATCCATTTATGTGCAGCTAGCTAAGAGGATACCACTGTAAGTAAAATCTAGGCTTACAGAACCAGTGACTTTCAGTGTGGCTGTGCTGCTGTACGGGGCTGTACTGATGGATCAGTGTGTGTGTGTGTGTGTGCTTGTGCATTTGTACAAGCAGGCCATTGCAGGTCTGTCTGTCTGCAGGTGTGCTCTTACTTCTGTGTGTGATCTGGCTGCGCTGCTTCCTGAGTATCAATGAGCTTAGTTAAAGCATGTATGTATTTGTATCTGTGTGTGCATCTATCTGCATATGGACAGGCTTGCATAGTGTCTGTAGATCCGTTTCTTTGTGCGGTTTATGTCCCTCCTGTGAGATGGATGCCTTCTTGAGGCCTGATCTCGGTCACTGTGAGTGCTTTCATTCCCATAAAAGGCAGTCTCATTCAGCAGCGAAAACACAAACTGGGCACCAGGAGACCTGGATCCCTGTTGACGGGCTCTGTGAGTGAGCAGAGTCTTTTAATTCACTCTGTGCCTCAGTTTCCTGTCCCAGCCTTTTTTTTAACTGAGACTGTGGACACACACTCCCTGCTACTATATGGGCATAATGCAATGCCCTATGTGAATGGCTCTATCTAGTTCAGCCAAGATACTGAGTCCTGAGAGGACCTTCTGATGCTATGCCACTGCCTCACAGTAATATTCATCCCTGCATGTACCTGCCTTTGTGTGTTCATGTTTGGGGTGTCCATCTGTGTACTTTGTGGCTAGCTATTTGTAGTTTTTATCTCCCCTGTGTACAAACAGAGCAAGGGAAGATGGAAAGGAAGGAGTTATTAAATGCCAAGCGGATATGCAATAAATCCCATTGATTTTACAAACTCCAGCTTGTCTTCAATCTCTTTCCGTTCTTTATCCTGGAGGCATTGCAACAAAACCCTATTTTAAATACCTTTTCTTTGCCTTCCCCTTCCCCCTCCTCTCACTCCCAAAAAAGTGTCAATATTTTATTTGGATTTTTAACTTCGCTCCATAACAGTTGTTTGACCTCCTGACTCATGTGAGTCACATAAATTCTAGGACTTTATTCAGGAGCCATGTTCCTTCTATTGAATAAGCAATTTGGGAGGGTGAATTAATGACTTGTGCTGTTGCTGGAAAGTCCCTGAAGAAATATTAAAATTGCTTGCAGACTGAATCAATACTTACTGAACACCCAGCATGAGGACCTGGGCTTTTTAATGGCTACAAACAGCAGCACTGGGTAGAGGAAGGGGAATTCCTGTACACAAAACGCACGCAGGCACACACAACCAACAGCAGCCTTCCCCCAGCCTTGCTGGCTGTTTCAGTAACAGCATATTCTTGTGCACGCAACCTGCTACGAGCTGATGCCTGCTGTGCCAGGGAAAGGACTTACAGTCCAGTTCCCCCATCTCCCTCCCAAGAAGGTCATGCAGGATTTGCAAAAGCTGGCTGTTTGGGCTGTGTGTTAAATGCTTGGGTTAGTGTTGTCTGGCACAATCTGCGAGGCACAAGGAAGGCTGATTATTTGTGGTGTTATGAGCACGTTCTATGTGTCACTTTGCTTTTTTCCTTTCTAAAGAGGAAAGACAGTAGTGCTGTGTTAGGTTTGGTGTGCTGTTGTGGTTTGGGAAGAGGATTTAGCTGTTTTGCAGAGGCATGTCTGTGAGATGGTTCTGTGGCTTTGGGTGCTGAACAGTATTTTCATCTGTACACAGTGTGAAATTCCTTTGTTTGCGATATTCGGTAGGATTTCCTTTCTTATATTGGCTTGTGTTTTGGAGAGGCTTGAATGTCATGCACCCCTGCTTGTGTTAAGAGTACTTGCATGATGCTTTTGGTCACTGAGCAGGTGTCACTTCACTGGATCAGTCTATTTCAAGGCTGTGGGTGCAATCCTGAATGTTTCTGAGTGCCCTGGCAGTCCACCAGCCTCACTAGGACATGATTGTGCTCGGTTGTGCTGCTCAACAAGGCTTTTACTATTTGCTGCTCACTAGGCTGACAACTGCCAGATTTTGTCCATACCCTAAGACCCCTCTGGCAAGGGTGGGTTTTGTTACCAAGGTTTTCAAGCCTCCTTTGAGAATGTGGCCCCATGTTTTGGTGTTTTGCCCTGTGGTCGTGAATGGCTGTTTTGTATTCGCTTGTTGGGCGGCTGTTATTGTGTATTAACACCAGGGTGGGTGTGCTTTGTATGACCGCATGTCTGTCTCATTGATTCCATCAGTATTATTTTGTAATCGTGTGATTGAGTTAGTGTGCATTTCAGGGCTCCTGTGTATTGAATAATGATGTCAGGGATTGGGTTGTTTGACTGGGTAATGGCCTCTTTTCAGTGTTGTAAGTGAATGTGTCCTTCTCCTGTTTCCCTGTCTCGGCTGGGGCAGGATCATTTACACTAGGTGATTCCTTAAGATGCTCACATGCATTAAAGAATATCCCTTTGGCTCACGAGCTCTCCCTGCCAGAGGGGCATGCCAAAGGTATATGTCTTGTGTGTGTGTGTGACACATGGGGTGGCATGTCTGCCTGGTTCTCAGCTGCATGCTTCAAGGTGTTTGTGTCTTCTGGTGTAACTCGGGTTTTGCTAAGACCTTTCAGTTACATTTTTGGGTAAGTTTCTTCACAATTACGCTCAAGACTATACTATGCAGTTTCAAATAGATTTGACTGAGTCTGTGAAAGGATCTATAAATTATTACATGTCTTCAGTGAAGTGCCTTTCCAAGGGTCTTCTTGTATGACTTTCTACATTAATGCATAGAAGGGCATCTGTGTCAGTTAACAGATGCCTCTGATCTGCGTGTGACTGACTAGCAATGTTCCCAAGTCTGAACTGACCTGGGTCTCTCATATATGTAAGAAAGAATGGGATTCTGTGTCAGCAGCATTTAGCAGTAAATATATGTGTTAAATTTTAAACGTACAATGAATCTCTGGGTTTGTGCAATGGCTTCTGACTCATGCGGATATTGTGCAGTAATGCTTTAAGACAGTGTGGCCACATTTGGTCCCGTGGAAATGAAAAGGAGAGTTCAGTTATTTTTCAGCTGATGATTATGTGTCATTGCTGCATGAATTTATTTGCTCTGCGCAGGCAATGTGTCTGGCACTGGGCCTGTTCTGTCCTTCCCCAGCTATCAGGATTTAACCCGGTAGCAGTCACATCCAGACAAAGTCTAAGAAAAAGGCTGTGAAAGATCCAGAAAACTTCCAGATAGAGTTGTCAATTGTACCCTGTCATCAAAGTATCTCATCAGGGAAACATCTATGACCTCTCTCAGTCAGGCCATCTATATGGCTGGGATTTAGGAAGGCAGTGAATTTAGCTTATATTTTTCAGTGAGGTTGCTAACAGGTAACTCCTTACTCATCCTTGCATTAGCTCAAGCCTTGTTACTTCCCTTGCTCCCTTGTTTGTGATCTCACACTCTTGTCCCCACTTTCTCTGTATTCTGGCCTGAATTTGACCTTGAACAGATTACATGATCCTTAGCCCATCCACTGCTTTACCAGCTCCCACCCCTCACACTGGGGTGGCAGCATCAGGGTAGTAGGGAGAAAGGGAAAAAATGAGAGAGTGAGGAAGGGAGAGAGGGAGGGAAAGAGGGAGAGAGACCTGTTTGAAAAATAATTGGAGGCTGTTAAACAGAGGAGCCCAGCATATCACTCTAGTAATGGAAATAAATTCCATTGTATTTGCATTTTAATTTTCCACATAAACAAAGGCCCGGAGTGAGCTGGCTTCGCCAGAATCACCGGCCAGAATTTAATTAGAAATGAAAAGTTTATAGGGTCCTCTTTAATGCGATTAATGCACAGTTAACATTTATCACATACATATGCTGGAATCGCCTTTTTTAAGCAACCACCGGCCATGAAATGAATTTCTTTTCAACTTTTTTAGCATGCGTGAGGAAGGCTGTCTCTGGTGAGGCGGTCCAGTGAGCACACTCCTGACAGCTTGGTAAACTGCAGCCCACAGAGGCTTAGTAGCCCCCATCCTCACTGAGGAAAGTTCAAGGTGGCTTAGAGGGAAGCATGGTCTAGTGGTTAAAGCCTGAGGTTGGGAGTCAGGGGATCTGGGTTGTATTCCCAACTCTGCCACATGCTCACTGCATGACTGACTTGCTCTCAGCGTCTGTTTCTCTGGGTGTTAAAAATAAAAGAGAAATCAGCTGGAAGAAGATATCTCAGCCCCAGACCCCTCCATGTCTCAGTCTCTCCAGCAACTTGCCCAGCCCTGTTGTGTGGGATCTGGATTGGATCCTGTACTGTGCTGACCTCTCAGCTCATCTGCCTGTGCCAGCTGAAGGGACAGGGGAACATCCACAGAGCTTGCCTGATGTGAGAGGCTGGGCCTCCTGGAGGGACTTTTTTACAGTGCCCCAGCTGCCTGCACATTCATATGTATCTCGCATGGGCATGGATTCCTATGGGTCTCACATTGCTTCTGTGAGATACGCATCTTCCTGCCAAGGAGCATGAGTCAGGAGTGGAACAAACTCTGCCTTTGCAGTGTGGGAGTCCTGGCAGCCCTGCCATGAGCACCTGTATTCACTGCTGAGACACCTTCATATTTCTTACAGGGATCCTCATGTGCCTGTTCGGTCCCAAAAACTGCGAAGAACAGCTTGTGAGATACTGGGTCTGCCAAGCCTGAACTTCAGATACTAACATAAACCTACTCAGGAGCAGCTACCAGCCCTCCTTGTGGAAGGGGTTATTATGCCTCAGTCACCCTGAGGGGCCCTGAGAGGTCGCCCTGTGAGTGCTTATAAAAAGCTTGAGCTTGTCTGCACGTGGATGCTAGGGAAAGCAAGACTAAATCAAGAAAAATTAACAATATCCTTTCCTTGCAGAGCACAATGACAAGATAAAAGGCCAAAGGTGAACACCTCCCCTGTGAATCTGTGCCCCTGCCAGAGCCAGGAGGGTATCAGACTTTTCACCTCCCTGCCTCCTCATGAGTCCCAGAGGAGACTGTGGTCCCTTCCTTCTGCCCCTTCCCTCCTCTAGCTGTGTGACAGATGGGCTACAGCCCCCCTCTACTCCCGCGCTTCCTTCCCAGTCTTGCAGACAAGCAGAGTAAATAAACCAGGCCCATGGACACAGAGTGTTAGCATGTTAGGGACACAGCAGGGGAAGGAGGAACATGAAACCTCTATTGATCCCTTGAGGAATGATGTCCCTTCCTTATCTTATCAGATTCTCTTCACTCTTCAATTATAGTCTGTTGAAATTGGCCTCTTAACCCAAACAAGATAACCTGGGTAATGAGGAGAAGACTACAAGGGGAGGGGAGAGGACAGAAGGGCAGAGTCCAATGCATTAAACTATAGCTATAATTAGAAATATCTCCTTTAGTGTAATCTCCTCTGCCCCCACTATCCCCAGGTATCCTTTTCTTGCCTCATTGTCAGGTGAACTACCACACATCCACTCCCTGACAAATGTATCATGCCATATATGCCCCTCATTCCCTCAGCTGCACTTGGTACCCACAACAGGCACATGTCCCTGCATTTGTACATGACATTTTCTTGTATATATGTATTTGCCCTGCAGTACACCTTTAGTGTTCACACATGTCAGCAGATGCCCCTTTGTCACACACACACTTGCACACGTGTTTGTGTTACTGATACTGCCCATCTCACCAGCTGGGTTTCCTCAGGTGGTATGGCTGCTAAAGCACCTTATCCCCACGTCTGTCCAAAAGAACTGCTGACAAAGATATGAGCTCTGCTAGGACTCCCCCCTGCATCTCCTTAGAGCCATAGTTCATCTGTGTATTTACAAGACTCTCTGGCCATCGGGAAGCAATTGTGAATCCCATGCAGAGTCTCACATATTGCCGTGCCTTTGCGCACCACTGTGACTTCCTGCATGTAACTGCAGAGTTGCAACGTTGTTTCCATGGATAAGACAGTTCTTACACAGACCAGTAATACCTACTTGCTGTAAGTCTATGCTCCCAGCTGGACATGTTGCCCTAGTGATATGCCCGTGCTCCTCCTTGTACACATGTCATAGGGTATAGAGCATGTCTCGCCCAAATATCCATTACAGAGAAGATTGTCTGACGGAACAATAGACATGCAGCGGTTTATCTGCACAAATGCACCCAGGTTTCCATGCTCAGATTACTTCACTGTGCACAGAGTGATCCTGGAGCACATTCAAGCAGTGCAGAAGGTGCTTTCATTTTGGAAAGGTGGTGCTCTGAACAGTGCTAAGGCTTCATTTACAGGGCTGGCATCCTCCTCATCCGTGCTTCAAAAGACTGTATTCCCCAGGATCGCTTTATCCCTTGTCCTTCGCTGTGCCGGGGGCATTTCTTTGTATACACATCCACTTGAAATGGGCTACACTCCCTTCCATTTCATGCCTCCCTGTGCCACCAACTCTCCCAGTTTTGTCTGTAGGGAATGAAGAGCCGTAGGTATGCCATAGGCATGTATTTTTCTTTAAATATTTGCAAGTCACAAAGACTCATGTAAACTGCAAAGGGGGTTTAGAATCACGGCACTCATCTTTCTACAAATTTATATGTGCTTTCTGATGTGCAAGCATACAAACTCACCCATGCAGTTCCTCCCTGCTCTCCAGCCTGCGCACCTCACAAGAATCTGCACGCAGCCAGACCCACTTACTCCATCCCCATCCTGGTTGCCTTTATGCTCACACACCCTAAACTCAGGCACATGTTAGCCTGAAATTGTTAAAGCCACATAAGGGAGTTGGATGTTAACACTGAATGACTCGGCATCTTGTTTGGCACAGTGGCCCAAACTGCCTTCTGGAAAGCCACAGCAGGTCTGATTTTGATTTTGATGGCTTTAGCCTTTCACTCCAGCCTTATCTCTTGCTCTTTCCTTACCCAACCCCACCCAACTGTGCTCTCTTCCTATTCTGGAAACTTCATGTTGTGGCTCGTCTGTCAGAGTCAGCACTACAAACATTGTCTCTTTTAAACTCTAAATTTGCCATTTGTTCCCTAGGGAAAGGAAATTTGTGACACTGCACACTTTCCACTCTGCCTCTGCTTGCACTGCCTTGGCACATTTGTACGTAGTACATCCCTGAAATACACTTACCCTATGCACTTGGTTTGCAAACATGATATCCTTTCCTTCAGAAATATTATTCCTTCCTTTTCTCTTATCACATCTCCTCCCTTCACATTGATTTTATAAATGAGTATGTATTTTCTGTGTGTGTGTAATTTATGTATAAATGTTTAATTTTTCAAGTTCAAAAGTCTGCATTTAAACAACCAAGGAGTGGCCTAAATTTAGGCAAATATTAACAGCAGGCACTATTACCTAGCTACATTGTGCTGTGGTCTTTCTTTTTAGAGGCAGATGACCAAAAATTAAAAGAATTTTTAGAGAAACACGAGTATATTGAAAGGCAGTAATCCCTTTAAGAAGAGCCCAAATCTTAGTGCTCAAAGAATCGAGTGCAATTTTTAAGTGAGAGCTTGAAAGTGGGCAGTGGGGTAATGAAGTTGCTGCTGTATTTTGGCCCGGCTTGAAACAAATGAGGATTGGTTTTGGGAATCAAAGGGCTGAGATATTAATCCTTCCTGACCAATGAAATGAGTATTCTTTTTGTTGCCAAAACTGTGCAAACTGCCCTGGAACTAGAGGTGGTACAGGGCATCCCATCTGACAGATACACGAGGGTTTCTTTTGTGACTTTGTTGTCTGGTCGCAGTCTCTGCTTTTCCTTGTGCAAATTAGCGAACAGACACCAGTCTGCCTTGCAAAACATGGGTACCACCCTGTTCAAATAAAATACAGTGATGGGCATTTTGAGCCGAGCTGATCACTGGTCTTGAAGCAATTTGTCTCCCAAGCAGAGATGGATATTTAACCCTTATGCCTTAGACCCATACAAAGAGAGAAAGATTTTTACCTTGAAAGGAGGAGGATCTGTTAAAAATGGAGCTAAACATAGGAATAGTAAATTTGCCCCCAGGAGAGAACAATTATTAGAGGCAAACTCCATCATACCTGTGTATGTATGCATGTGTGCATGTGTTGGGGGAGTTGCTAGAAGCCTGGGGAACAATACACTGTGCAGGTTTTAGAAATGCTACAGGAACTGCAGAGCTAGGGGATGACAAAAGCAAGACATGTCCTATTTCTGTTTTTCATAGAGGCAGAGACAAGCCACCAGAATCTCCCTTCCTGAATTAACAGTGAAGTTTGGGTAAATGTTTCAAATATAGCATTTTCTGGGAAGTGTATCTGTGGACTCACACTCCGTCAGCTCAGGCTTTTTGCACATCACTCTTCCTCCTCTCTGTCAAAACTAGTACACACATAAATCCCAAGCCAGACAAAGGACAAAGGAATATCCTTCCCTGACTGCATCCAACTCCTGGATATGCTTCCTTTTGCGTACCAGCGTTTTGTGTCTATGTGCCTGTTCAGAGACACGTGCTCCCTAGCATATACCAATATGTAGCATCCAACCAGCCAGCACATTTCCCCAAAGGTACCTATCTGCCTTGCACTCAGAGTCCCTGTATAAATGTCCTATACTAAAAAATGTGGTGTAGGTGAGCTTTTTTGTTCCCCATGCCCACCTCTGAACACATCAACCTTTCAACTTTGCCTACTATATGTTAACGTATCCTCTACACTCCTGCTATACCATCACTCCTTCTCAGTATCTATATGGGCAGACATATTCTCTCCATATGTCTCAAACATTTCATGCATACATCCTGTCATTCTTCATACCCCAACCACAGCCATTCCTCTCCTGTGGCTCCAGGATTGAACTATTGTGTTGTCCATTTCCTGGTGACAAGGGGTCTAGTTACAGGGTTATTGATTGGTTTTCATGCAGACAGATGGATCTGCCTTTGGTCTCCCCACCAAAATCCACCTCTGTATGGGCTGATTGTCACTGCTCCAGGGATAGGATTTCACCAGGAGACCACCCTCCATGCAAACATCCTTCACCCAGGCCACGGATGGTAATAAATGGAGTCAGGCTGAGCCATAATAAAAGCAATTGAGTGGGTTACCTGTGCAGACATGAGATTTATACCTCCTCATATTTGATGTGATTGTTTTATTGAGTTCTCAGTGCAGTTAGGATGCCATTTATTTATTTATTTATATGCCTACTTATCATGGAAGAGGGGGGAGGCTCTTTCAGCCTAGCTGGTGTTCAGCCTCCGTCTTGTCAAATATGAGCCCGTAGAAAAGGACTGTCCAGTTTTGCTCTGCTTTTTACCTAGACTTGGACTTGATGAGTGAGCCCTTCCCACATATCTCATTTCCTATGACAGACAAAGATGTTTGTTTCAGGACCCCTGAAACCTTGAGGACTGTCTGAATTATGAGCCTAGTAGAAGCTAAGGGGCTGGTGTAAACCAAGACATGTGTATATACTGATTTTCTGAAAGCGCCTCTTGAAAGAAATTCCTATTTACGCTGTGCCTGTTTTGGACAATGGTTTGTGATCTATGCACAGAGCCTCTTTATGCTATTGCAATAGAAATAGTAAGCACTTGGCATTGCTTGTGACTATGTGATCACATGTGAGCATTGAGAAATATTAGCAGGTGTAAATTGATTGGAAATGAATATTTGTAAGTGCACCCTGAGGAGTTTGGAAACCAGGTGATTAGATTTGTGATTTTCAGCTGGGTAGATAGCCATGTAAGTGCTGCAAAATCACCCCTCAGTTACTGGCACTAGAGAAAATTGGAAGCTAGTGCTGAATATCATAGTGTCTAGTATTTCATCACAAGCCTAACGGTGTTTTTTGTGGGTTTTCCAGCTCCTCTAGTCAAGTGGTAGCATTAGACTTTCAGTTCTCGTTTAATAAAGTATGTTGCCAGTGCTTGTGGGGGCTTGAAAAGGAACCTGTCAGCTCTCAGAAGACTCAAAGGACCACATTGTTAAGATGTTTTTAAAGTTGTTTAATAGGAGTCAAATATCCAAATCCCCTTTAAAATTTCAAGTAGAAAGGAGAAAACAAGTAAAAACAAACCTACACTGTATTACAAGTGCTCATGATTCTTACGCCAGTTACAGTTTAGGCTCTGCCTTGGCATTTTTAAACAGATGGGACTGATAAATATGGCAATGCAGCTATAGGCTCCAATAGATTAATTTGGATTACAGTGGAAAAAATCCTCACTCCTGTTAGTCTCAGTTTAAAAAATAATCATTTGAAAGAAGAACTCAAACCTTTCTGATACTTTCATGAGTAGCAATTATTGTTAGAATCATCTACACACAGATGGGATTTCCTAAACCCCCAGTGAGCTATGTGGATGTCAGACCAATGGCAAATGCTTTTAGAAGTCTCTAGCTTTCCATTTATAGAGATCAACACCAAAAGTGGGATCCGTAAATATTTTGCTGATTTTAAGTGGAGAGCCTAAATTCCATTTGAATTTCACCATGCCTTAATTAAGGACACTGGAATCTAAGTGAAGCTCAGCCTTGTTCAACTGTTTTGAAGTCATATACTGTTATTCAAGTAATATGAAAATCTTTTGTTTGAATAGGCTTTAGGGTTAGACATGGGAGTTTTTTGACATTTGATACATGTCTGAAAACACAACTTTGTTTTGTATGCACCATGCCATCAAATCATAAAAGGTCCAGCTGGCCTCCTAGACCATTATCTATCTCTTTAGCCAACACAAGATTATTTCTTACTGTATATTTGCTTGTTATTAATGTCACCTTGTTAGATATATTCCAAGAAATCAGGAATTCCTATGGAATGCAATTCCACATTTTAATGGACCTCCCTATCAGGGGATACCTTCTGCTACCATTTAAATGTTTCCTTTCTTATTTCCCTCCCTTCATTCCTGGCTATAGTGCTTTGTTTAAATGTGAATAATTCCTTTCCTGTTGGAAGGACTGTGCCCTTCAGATCACTATATTGTTCTCACCCCTTCATCATTTCTTGGCCAAGCCACTTATATTTTCTCCTCTTTTCTCCCAAAGTCAAATGAGTTTTTTTTGCATAATAGTGATTCTGGTAAATGAGGTTTAGCTCCATAAGACTCACTCACCCAGCGCAGAAGTGCAACTACCTCTATGGCAGAATGCAACAATAATTCAGTGACTGCAAAATCCTGAAAATATTCAACTTCTAGCAAAAATCAAGCTTTTTGTACATCTATAAAAAAAGGAAGGGCTGGGATTTTTAGGTGATAAAGGGGCCGATACGGTTCTGAACTTCAAGGTTCATGGAACAGGGAGTTCAAAACTTCCCAGGCACAACCAATTCTACTTGCTGACTGCCTCTGTTGAGCTAATATCTCTGCAATATGAAAATTAGAAAAAATGCAGCTAGCTTATTGTATTTCCCCCCATACAACCTTCCAATGGCCAGATATGATGAATAAGACAAAGAGAAATGCTGTGAGCATTCATTTACTCTTTCAGCTGCAGTAACATTGTCTGTAACCTCTGCTTTATGAGCCTGTCCTTTATTTGCAATGATAAAAAGAAGATAATACCAGGTTTGTGTCTGATGGAAAAGAGTCTGAATTTAAAGGAGTATATTCCCTGTAATGAAGCCCTGTGTGACCTGATTACATTCTTTGCTCAGCTCAAAGCAACTGGCAGTAGAAGTCTTCTACCTTGAGAGCATGCCCTGATGCAGGAAATCGCATAGGAACCTTAGACTCAGCATCAGCTAGGAGAGAGGATTCCTGCTAGAATCCCGAGTTTCTTCTGTGTGCACTAGGAAGTGCCAGGTTACAAGTCCTGGTAATTTCTGTTTAGTACTGTTGGACAAGTTTTCTTCACCCCTCCCTTGCACCAAGACAATGTCAGACAAAGGCAAATCCAGTCTACATGACAAGTCGAATATTTGGTCTCTATATTGAGAAAACTGACTTGTGGCTACTAAATACTAGCAGTGGTGATAGGTTTGTGTGACACACATGCACACTTGAAGGGTAAAACTCAGGCAATTCACCCCGAGTTCGCTGCAGACAATGCAGTTGTCACTGCTTTTGATCTCTATGAACAAGCTGCCATTAGAGATACTCTGTACTCTTCCAGCTTCTCCCTAGACTCAGTACCTGTCTTCCAAGAATTCCAGATTTGTTCAGGGGGAAAACAAGAAGAGATTCACCAGTGACTTTGGCCAGGATGTCCTTTGGGGAATTCTCAAGTGCTGCCAGCTAGCGAGGGTGACTCAGAAAGCTCTGTTTGCGTAATACTGATTTCTTCCGCATATAACACTGCCCCTGCCCTAATGCGCTTGTGTTTTGCCAGACAACTGTTTGTCTTGAAATGTTACATTTACCTCAATTGCATGAGCTAAAGCCTCAGCTGATGTAAAATAACTTAGCTCCAGTTTTGAACTTTTTCTCGTTATGTGTTGAACTCGATGGACATCTTTAGTGAAAGATCATACTGAGTTTTACAAAGGTAACTAAAAGCTGTTGTTTTCATTTTACAGGTGGCAAAACAGCCTCCTAAGGAGTCCATATGACCTGCCTAAGATCAATCAGAAAGTAATGTCAGAAGTGGTAAGAGAAGTCTGATCTTCAAATATGCCATTCTTTGTTCTAAACTACAGGCCTGTCTGCAGCCACTGAAATTTGCCATACGCTCAATAATATTTCAATGTACAAGTATATTTCACTGGTCTTTATAACCCAAGTCAATGTATGTGTCTTTCCATACGTATTTTTAAAAGCACATCATTATTGGAGACTTCAACTAGGCATCATTAGCCAATTGCTATATTGTGTAAATGGAAACATCTCCCTAAACCATGTGCTTAACACTAGAAATTAATGTATACCCAGTGCCTAAAAGAAGATCGAAAAAACATCCAGCAGTTTGACTGAGATAATATATCCACTAAACTCTATTCTCTGCCAGGGGGCATTAGTTAGGTCTGCTCTCAGGGTCCAAAGTGTATCCAGAAGGCTGACTGAACTCTGAAATGCTTTACCTTTGGCATGCCTTGGGTAACGACTAACTGAGAGTCCCTAGTACTGAACCTGGCCATCCAAGAACTGGGATAGAGGGACAAATCAGGGGGAGGTTGTTTTGCTTTGCCTTTCTGGACCTCATTCATTAATCTAACATAATTCGTTAATTTAAGAGAAGCAGGAAATAGTGCTTGAACTACAATGTCCTTTGCATAACTTGCATTACCATGAATGTATGTCCATGATGTGCTCCATCCTGTTCCCGCTAAAGTACACTCTCTAATTCAAAAGATTTTTCTGGGATGATTATCATCTCATGAAACCTATGTTCTTAGGCAAACTATATGTTCTGCTAAACAAAGGAAAACTTCTCACTAACATCTGCCTCCGAGTTCATTTTTAGGAGACTGCCACAAGGAGCTTCTAAATTTAGCAGTGTCTAAATTCAGTTGAAATACTCTAAGCTGAAGTGACCAAAGATAACTGGTTTATAGTCATATGATAGATGGAAAAGTTTGGGCTGGCAGAGTGCTCAAGAAGCAAGGTGCTCAAGCGATTTAAAGCATTAATTGCTTACCGAAGAATTAAGATCTTCTGTCATTTGCCTGCTTCTCAATTACATGCACTGTGTATATGTGTGTGAGTTTACACATATGCATGTATATATACGTTTGTATATATGTACATGTGTATACCTACACATACACAATTGGTTTATACTGCAGAGTACTTAATGTATGAAGTGGGAACAGGAAAGCTCTTGGTGCAGAGATAACTGATCTCGATCCTGTCATCTCTGGTTCACTTTGCTTATTAACTCATATACTCTCTAGACTTTTTCCCGTAATTAAAAGAAATCTACTGCATAGCAGAAGATTTTAGTACTTTTTCCTGAATCTTGACAGGGTAGTTAAGTCATGTTTTTTGCTAGAGCTTTTATCTACCCTTCATCTGCATGAGTTTGTTATGGACAAGTTTCTGATACAACTCAGAACTAAATAACATGTCGTCCCAAATGTGTCCTGCTGTTCTCAGTGCAATAGTGACAGATCAGTGCAATGTAGGCACACAGAATGATGTATTACCAAAAAAACCCCCAAACTTTTAAATTGTTTAAGGGAGACTTTTAAAATTGAATTGAAACTGTTGTTTTGTAGTCTCTCGCCCAAAAACCTTTACTAATGTTAAACTAATTGTCAGAAAGAAAATAAAATGTAATTAATACATTTTCAGAATATCCTATAATAACCAAAAGTAAATTTTTTCTATGTACAAGGACATCTCCATTTTGAAGCACAGTATTCACGGTCTATCTAGGGATATAGGTGACGTCTATTTCTGTAAATTCCTTGCTAATTGCCTTAATATGTTAAAACACTCCTGGATGTAGTTCTAACTGTTCTAGACACTGGGCCAAACCAGATTTTGCTTTGGCAACTCCACATTTTGCAGAAGTAAGAAGACAGATATTTATTGACGGCTAGGTTTTAAAATTGTCATCTCTCTGAAGCTGCTCAGAGACTGTGTTAGATTAACTCCAATTTGTGATTGGTGATCAGAGAGATGACAATTTACTGCAGGTAAGGAATTTGCTGTTACAAAGAACTGACCCGATTCTGTATGTGAATTTTTACAACGAGGGAGAGAAAAATGTATATTTAAATTGTGAACTTAGTTCCTTCTTTGTGTTTTGTGAGTTCTGTGAGCTGGAGTCATGAAAGTCACTGGAGTGATGAAGCACCCACTACTCTCCACAGCACTAGGATTGGGCCCTAATATACTCTATACTTCCTATTTCATGGCAATTTTTTCCCAGTTCTCTGTCCTGTTCTTGTCTACGACAGACTTGCAAATTTTACAGCCTGTGTTACCGTAAGCTTACTTCCTCACAGATGTGAGTTTTGGGGAGCCTCATACAAAGAAGAACATTGGGAAGTTGGGTCTGAATTTTATAAAGGAATGGGGAAAGACTAAATCTTACGAAGCTAAAATGCTCTTGAGCCTTGGGGACTACACACTCAAATGCCATTGCAGTGGTGGGTCACAGCTGAGCCTCTTTAGTATAATAATACTTAGCAGCTACAAAACACTTGTCCTCAAAGTATTTTAGAAGTACAATCTAACTGACATCTGTTTCCATCTCCTTCTGAGAAAAATCGCTTTTCATTTCCAGGGGGGGAACTGAGGCACAAAACTCCCAAAGTCGTGCCACAGACTGGCAGCATGACGGGAGCCGAATCTGGTTCTCAGATTTCTGCCCAGGACATCACAACCCAGACATGAGGCACTGAGTCCAGCAAGCATAAGACTGAGACTTCAGTGACTTTTGGGTGCTGAGATCCCTTAAGCTAGCTGACGTATAAATATATATTGGATCCACACATGCTATTTCTCCAAAGAGCCTATGGCCTTTCCTCTGGACTTCCATACCACCAGCTCAATTCCTTACAGGGATAGCTGTCTGTCCTTCCACCGCTGCCTTTGTAAGGTGTCTGAATGTCAAACTGTTATTATTTCAATACCTGACTGAGAGAGTAACAGAGACCTGGAGGTTTTTTAGGAGGGTGTATAATTAGCCGATCAGTATTATGTTACCCTGTTCATAACTTAATAACCATTTTAATACAGATGGCACACACAGGGATAATTTCCTAGGGTAGCCTAGCAGTATATTACAGAGACAGTGTGTCTGAGGGAATCTTTCTTAGCCAAGGTACATTCCACTAGCTAATTCTACCTGCTGTTTTCAAGATGATTTGGGATAATTCCATATCATTTGCAAAATATTAAAACCCATTTATATAGGATGCCAGATTTAGAAATACACAGTCTGAGTTATTAGACATATTTTGATAAATCTGCCATGAAAAGTGCAGGACAAAAAAATACCACTGTGTTTTCCTTGCTATTTATTTTTTGCTTTCCTTGCTATAAATACACCAGGTTTTGGTTTTGGTTTTTTTAATCTGGCTAAATTTGTTATATATCAAAAGGGCCAATGTACCGATTTGTGCATTTTATCTATGTAGACACCACAAAAGCCTGCATGCTTATTTACACATACCCTATGTATGTTTATTTGACTCGGAAGAGCCATACACTTGCGATTGCATCCAAAATTTCATGTATTTTTACTCTGTTGGTGAGGTTTTTCATGCCTATGTATGTACCTTTTGCAAATATCTCTGTGTTACTCTGTTTCTAGAGGTTGTATTTCTGTGGGTATAGTCAGGGTGTCTGTACATACATAACACTAAAACAGTGTAATTACTTTTACTGTGTGCACAAGAGTGTTGTGTTGCCAAAGTGTGAAGATCTGATGTACGTTGTGTTTGAACGTGCAGGCATGTGAACAGTCTGAGTGCTTTGACGTCTGTCAGTACTCGATTACATCTATTCCCTTTTCTCCTGTATCGATCCTGGTTTTTTGCCTGTCATATGGTTATTTTTGTCACCTCAAACCTGAGACCACATCCGAGTCCCTCCAACAACAAAATTCACACCCTAGCAGCCGGAGGAGAAAATGGGGGGGGGAAATGGTTCGCTACTGCGAAATCGATCCTGCTGCTGCCCAGCCTTCTGCGAGGGCAGGGATCAGACCGTGTCGGGGCCACAGGGACCGCGGAGACCAGCGCTCCCCAGCCGTGTAAAGAACCGCCCGGCAAATTTAGCCGTTCCCTCGGGCTACCGACGGGGAGTGAGCCGGGGGAGTGGGTGCAAGGGAATCCTTCCACCCGCGCTCAGCGGCTCGCGGCTGTGAGCTCGGCTTGGCAGCCTTTCGGCTCAGAGCTCTAATACCCTGGCAAGGCTGGAGGTCATCTACACTCGGTAGGGGTCTTCGAGGGACGCGGGAAACCCCGGCTCCGCAGCCCGTCACCCCTCCAGCCTGAACAGCACCCAAAGCTTGCGGCAGTGCCGGGCTGCTCGGCGGGAGCTTAGCTGCTCTCGCAGCAGCGCTGCCCCGGCCCCCGGCTGCCCCAGGACCGGGCGGCGGGCACAAACTGCGGCTCTGCGGCAACGAGCCCCGGGACAGATCCGCGCACCCGCTGCTCGCGGCGGGCGCTGGGGGAACGGGCAGCTGTTTTCGGTCCCGCTGTGCCCGGAACTGGGCTCGGAGGTCATGGCGGGGCGGGGGAACGCCCGCTGGACCGGGCCGGGGACTGGTGGGCCATGCCCACAGGTCCCGCTGCGGGCAGAGGACTGGAGAAGGCTGGATCTACCCTGACCGAGGAAGGATTAGGCCGTCCTCGCTGTTGGAAGGGGTTTTATGGGGCCTTAAAGATGCGACTGGGCCGCGAGCTGCGGGGTTGCTCTTACCTGTTTATGGAAGAGACGCTGGGGACCGTGTCGTTGTCGCAGATGCCCTCGGCCAGTAGCCTGTCCCGGATCTCCCAGGCGAACATTGTCGGGTTTTGTCTCTTGTACTCGGCGATTTTATCCACTACTTTGGGGGTGGCCACTTTGGGTTTGGAGCCTCCGATCACGCCGGGCTTGATGCTTCCCGTCTCGTAATACCTGCACAAAAGACGGTCAGTGACCTGCCGTGCCGGGAAGGGCTCCGCCGTCCTCGAGCATTCAGAGCCCGACTGCCCCCCAGAGCGCCCCGCGGCGCCCTGCCCCGTGCCCCACCTCGACTTCGGCCCGCGGGTACCCGGCGTCGGGCCGTGGCCGCTCGGGCGCTGCATGTCGCGGCGCCGCGAGGCACCAAGAGGCCTGACCTGGGGCTAAGGCAATCCCTTCGCCTCTCTAGGGCTCGGTCTCCTTTTATTTTTTCCCTTTTTTTTTTTT